>JAEANM010013471.1:0-14381 GCA_017656035.1 Myanophis thanlyinensis | reverse complement strand
AATTATTAGCCTTCATTTAATTATTTTAACTGACTTTTAATTGTATTTTGTATCTTGTATTCTGTTTTTTATCAGCTATTCACCACCCCGAGTCCCTAGGGAGAGGGGGCAGTATATAAATTTGATTAATAATAAATAAATAAATAAATTTAGAACATATCATAGGATTCTTCCGAAGTATAGTCTATTCGGTATCTGAGATATTATACATGTTGCCCTCATTTAGCTTCTGCTTTGTCCAGTGACCTTTTGTAATTGTAACTGTAATGAAAGAGTAAATTTATAACCAATCCTTGCATTTATGACCTTGGCAAGTCCGTAAAAGCAAAAGAAAACTGAAGTAAGATAATAAGCTGAAGGAAAAGGAAGGGAATATATTCTTTATTGGCCAAGTGTCATTAGACACACATGGAATTTGTGTCCACTGCATAAGCTATCAGTGTACATACAAACAACAAAATGATAAGTCATAATCATAAATCCTAAGATACAATAATAAATCCTAAAATACAAACAACAATAATCATAATATATCAATAGGAGAAGGTAGTAGGAGATGAGAGGTGAGAAAGATGAAAGATGAGAAAGATAATAGCAATGCAGCCTACTACATGGGTAGTACATCTACCTACTACATCTTTAGGCATAAGACAGTGCTGTGGGAGTTGTGTTTAGCAGAATGATGGCATGGGGGAAGAAACAATCTTTGTGTCTTGCTGTTTTGGCATGCAATGCCCTATAGCAATGTCTTGAGGTGAGAAGTTGAAACAGTTTATGTCCAAGAGGTAAGGGGTCTGTAGATATTATCTCAGCCCACTTTGTGGTTCACACAGTATACAGATCCTCAATGGAAGGCAGGCTGGTTGCAGTTGTTTTTTCTGCCGTGCTATCTGCTTAAGTCTGTTTCTGTCCTGTTTGGTTGCTCTGCCAAATCAGACAGTTACAGAGGTACAAATTAAAAGACTCAATAATTCCTCTGCAAAACTGTATCAGCAGTCTGAGCTTTCTGAGTTGACTCAGGAAAAACATTCTTTATTGTGCCTTTTTAATGATGGTTCTAATGTTAGGTGACTATTTCAAGTCTTGAGAGATTATAAAACCCAGAAACCTGAAGGTCTCTACTGTTGATACTGTGTTGTCTGTATATAATACAATATAGAATGGGAGGACTTCTAAAATCTACTCTCATGTCCACAGTTCAGCTCCAGAGTCTTCTGCTGGTGACTGCTTTGTTTAACAAACGAGTTTCCAGTTCTAACTGTGGTTGCTATATGAGAGTAACCTGTATCTTAAATCTTAATCCCATGTTTCTCTCCAACAACTTCTAACAGGACATTACATATTTTGAATAATAGATATTTAGTACACTTTGATAGTTCCAACTTAAGACTATTATTCACAATTGTATTTTTAACAAAGTGACTCATTTTGTTAATTTATAACCAATTGAAGTTTGTATATGCCAATTTCCACTTTTAAAAAATCTGGCATTACTTGGTTATTTGTAAACTAATTCCTCAATCTAGTGCCCATTTTCTATCTATATAAATATTGAAGTTTCTGTACAAAATAAATATTGTCTGATTTAAATTTGTATATTTGGAAAGCTCCATCCACCTTTTAGGGATTTCAAAAATCATAGACTTTTTTATTATTCTCAGCCTTTTTCTGTTAAACATAATTTGTTGCCAGGAATTCAAGACCTTAGACTTAGGATATATTAGTATATTTTAGAAATAGGAAAACAAGTTGGATAGCTATTTTGCCCACAACAAAATAGATTACGTAACCTGTCTAAACCAGATAAAGTGGTGCACTTTTTCTTTTTCTTTTACATTGTTTCCAACAGCAAGATATAATTTAACACATTTGGTTCAGCTAAAATTTCTTGGAATATTAATTCCTAAATATCTTACTGACTTTCGAAGATTTGAATGTCATTGTGCTTGTTAATTTCTTCTTTCTATAGCTTTCTGCCTACGTATGAAAAGAACCTCTGTTTTTTGATAGTTAATTTTAAATCCTGCTAAATTTACATTGATGATCATGTATTGGATAATTATTGGCAGTTTTTTATTGGTTTAGATAAAAAGATGGTATTCTTATTGGCACTTACTTTCACATCCTATTCACATAAAAATGTACCATCTTACAAATGTTCATTATTTCGGATTGATGCATATTCTAAAGTTAGAGCTTTTCCATGGAGATAGAAGTTCGCTTATATCCACAGCATGTGTTATGCTGACTTTAGCATGTTATTTATAAATAAACCTTTGTTACCACATAACAAGTAAAATAGAAACAAAGAAAGCCAAGTTTAAGCAATTAAAAATAGTGACAATTTGTCAGAATTCCGTTCATGGCTATTTTGTGGTAATCGTAACAGACGATGCCAAACTACAGCCAGGAAAATAACGAAGGGCCCCAGCCACCCCAATAATAGACTGTTCACCATGATGCGGTCAGAAAAGCGCCTCCGCTCCCTGAACGCCAACAGAGAAAGACTAAGGAAGAGCTACTTCCCACAGGCAATACAGACCCTAAAACAAACCACAACAAACCCAGGACTAAAAAGTATTCCCATAATATACTTCTCTCAATCACTCCCTAATTTATTCTCCCTCCCTGTCTATACTATTCTCTTGCCCTACTACCTATGGTCGTGAGTGGCTGCATACACGTTTCACTGCATTTTGTACCATGTATGTCTGTGCATGTGATGAATAAATTTGATTTGATTTGATTTGATTTGATTTGATTTGATTTGATTTGATTTGATTTGATTACTTAATCTGGGTAAGTGAAAAATCAGATTGTGATCTAAAAATCAGATTGTGGTCTAATCATGCTGAATAAATGGTTAGGGTGAACACTAAAGAGTTGTTCTATATTAGCCAATTAAGTTATATACTAAATAAGAGTATGTGAGCCACTGTTATGGACTGATATTTTAAATGGCTCTGTCTTCTTCTACTTGGCACGCTTTGCACAGAAATGGCATGCTATTGGATGTTAACATCCTCCAGTCCCCACCCCATTTACAATTCATATTTTCTCTAATAAAAACCATTTTGTGCCACAATATATCTTAAGTCACAGTGCTGTTTTTGCTGCCACCGAATAACACAGCTGCCTTTCTAGAGTTTTCCACAAACAAGTAAAACAGATTTTCGAAAATGTGCAGACATACCCTCTAATTTAAATGGGTCTTTAATTTCAATCAGCTTTGCTTAGATTGCACGTATTTACACTTTGCTTTTTAATCGTAGATACTGTAGATCTGAGGGAAGTCACTGTGTAGTCAAAGCACGAATATGTTTGTGTTGTTTTATATTGTGTGTTTTTTTGTTTTTTTAAAAAAAACCAGGTTAAGGAAAAGTGCGCTGATATTTGGCACGGAAATAAGTGCAGAAACAAACCTCGCTGGCATGTTTGACTTAACACGGATTTCTCTTTTCTCCCTCATACTACAGTTGCCATGTACCGCGAACCCTCCCTACATGATGTTGGGGAAACAGTGCCAAAGGCTGGGGTGACACCAAGTAAAAGCACAAGTGCATCGGCAATAATGAATGGAGGAAAACCAGTGAACAAGAGTAAGACCACATAGCCAGAGCCTTGGGGATGTTGTGACTTACTGAACTCTCTATGTACAGCTGAGCACTTTATCCTTGCAAGACTATCCCACTCTGGTGTCTGCAGATTGGCTGGAAGCAAGCAATGGCGGCTTGCTCTGTGCTCCTTCCGGATCTGTAACTCCTCCCACAGCAAAGACTTTTGGATGACCAGCTGAACTCCGACCATAGAATGCCCTACCAGATATGGAATGCCTTTTAATCTCTTTTCTGTGACTGTGACACCTCATGTGAATGGCATACTTCACAAAGTACACTTGATATCTTGCCTGCTGACAGTTGCCCATAACTCCCTCCCCTTTGGAGCCCAGGAGACTGACTACCCACCCACCCCCACCCCCGTGTTTTAAGTTCAATTTTGTAGCCCACAGAATAATAACGAGTAATTTCTAGATAGATGCTGTAAAACCTGTGCTATTATGGATTTTTTCTTCCTCCTCTTTTTTATGAGGCTGCTTGCTCCGCTGTCTGCGTGACTCTCCTTTGCAGGGATTATGTTTTTGTTCAGATTGAAGCATTGCTGATGGCTTAGTTTTGGAAAGCAATCAGAGAATTAGGGGAGCCTTCAAAAAAACCCTGTTAGGGATCATACCTGTAAAAGATAGGACCATTGCAAATAAGGATTCTGCTTGAATACAGTCCAGTATGTTCCCGAGGAGGGAAAAGCATCACGTGTGGCTAGTCAACAACAACAACCTTACAAGGCCAATGTTTGATACCCCCTGTGTGTGCGTGTGCGTGTGTGTTTTATACATATCACAGACTTACTGGTAATGGTAACATTTGCCTTGCCCAGCGAGCAAGACCCACATATTTTTAAGAAAGTGGGTCCAAAGAACTCTGTAGGCCTTGTAGGCCTGAATTAAGGCTCATTTTTCATCTACTAGTACTCATTATCTGAAATTCAAAAGAAAAAAAATTAGAATGAATGGGACTTCTGCTACTTACATCTCTTTCAAAACAATAGATTCCTTCTCCTGTTTTTAAACAATAGAACGTAACCCCATCTTTATTTATGGCTGTAGGTCACTCTTACTCAGCAAAGCATGGGCAAGGAAGTTGTGTTTTTCTCTGCAGCACCAATGCAAAAGATAGTTACAGATTATACTTTAATATTTTCAGTGTTAAAAAGAGAGGAAAGATTTTTAAACATATTTGAAGGGTTCCTTTGCATTTTTTTGATAGCTTAGCATGCAAAATCCAGGCAATATATTATTTTATCTATACCACAGCACTATGTTTCCAGCTTCTTAGGATATTATGGCCACCAAATTGCTAGATTTTCGGTGCCTTGCATTTATCTTCTTATTATTTTGGTTTTCCCTGTATTCTACAAATTTAAGAAAATTCTAACAAAAGAACAAGGTCAAGAATGTTTCTCTTTTGATTACTAAGTGAAATAAATACTAGTATTTTTTGGATAGAGAGCCTCGAGGCCAAAATGAAAGAGTAATAACAGGCTATTCTTACAAAACATACTTAGACAAATGGATAAATTTTTGAAAGTAGATACTGGGAAACTAAATTGAAAACAGAAAGCATGATGTGGACCAAAACGTATCTTTGTTCTGGAAAATCATGTCTGAAACATCTAACCATTTGCACTCATGTTTGTTTTCCACTTCAGTTTTGGAATTTTTTTTTTCAAAGTGGTTTTAAGTATTGGTTTACTTTTCATAGTTATCATGGAATGTTCCAATTTCCTATCTGGTTTGGTGGTAACTGATTAAACTTTAAATTAACTCTTGAATCTTGATTCATATCAGCTTCTATTTGAATAAGTGAGCCCTTAAGGTATGTGTGAATAGATCACACATTGCTACTAGGTTGTTCATATACAACAGGTACATTTGACCCTCTAATTTCTTGGTTTCTCCATACATGGTAAGAGGCTGTCTTAAATTGATCTCTTTCAGTTACACAGCTGAAGCACATCAAACATTATTCTGCTCCCAGAATTTAGTAACATTTTTAAAACAACAACAAAAAAGATTATGGTGTTTTACCACAAAGGAAAGAACTGGTGCACAAAAATGAACGGTAAACATCTTTTTTCCTCCTTATCTTCTAGAGGATTGTCTTCTTCTTGGGAAGAAGGCTTTTTTATTAATTTTATCCCCCCACAGAGTAGAAGAAAGAAGTTGTTCTGGTTCCCCACGAGTGGTTCAGCAGTGGCTTGGGTGACTTCAGAAGCCATGCCATTTCAGTTGCTCTGCATAGTAGACACAGAATTGTTATCTGCCCAACTCTGCCAGCCCGTCACATTTTATTCTGAATTTTGAAAGGTTTGTGTGTGTGGTTTGTTTTTTTCCCCCTAGAGCCCCAGTTATTAGAGACTGCTTACTTTGATTTTCGGTATACTCTCTGTACTGTGCAACTGAGAGCTCTAAAACAAAGTGCAAAATAAAAAGTGTGAAATGTATGATTTCCTTTTCCTTTTGATGATGATGTATGCAGCTGGTGAGGGAGAGGTTGGGGACTTTGTGGATCGCCTCAGGACTTGGAACCAAACATAAAGCTTCAAGCATAAGGTGAGGTAACAACAGTTTGTCAACTCATTTTATAATGCCAGCAAGATTTCTTTTTCTACCCCTGCTACTCCAGGCTTGTACTCATTGCATAAGTCTTCTGCTGGGGCACTATTTTTTTTCCTCTTTCCATGTACAAAGAAGCTTTAGGGGTCAGAATCAAGGTTAGCCAAAGGGAACTGATTCTCTTTTGACAGTTGCAATACATTCCCTTAATTTTTACATTTGTGCCATGTCAACCAGCCATGTAGTTAATAAGAAGACCGAGTTCATGTCTGTAAATGATCCACACTGTATACTTATAAGTAAAACACATGTATTTCCCCTCTTTGTTGTAATGGATGTAGATTGCCTTCACACCTTCCATGACTGGGAGGATCTTAAATAAGCTTATTTAAGAATCTAAATCCACTTCAGCACAGAGGAGAGAACGTGTGGTTCTTTGTGCTTTAGTTATTTTTTTAAGTTTGTCTCATCTGTTTGCATGGGAAAAGGATGGTAATAATGAATTGCATGTAGTAGGCTATATGTATCAGACCTGTTGGTATGTACTGCAAAACTGACATACATATAAGCAACAAGTTTGTCTGCATTGTACAGTTTGTGTTTATTACCATTTTGTTGTATACACAGATACAGCATATTGAATAAAATATTTATATGAAACACATATTTAAAAATACACTTTACATATTTTTTTTTAAATGTGCAAAGTAGCACTCCATTGGTTGCAGCATAACGAGACTTGAAAATAATTTGGGAAAAACTCCATTCTCTTTCCCCAGATCATGCCAAAGAAAATCTGAGGTCCTTGGTTTATTCTCTCTCTTGCTGAACAAGACGAACACCTTTGGTTCCCTTTCAAATTAATTTTTGCTATCATGTGAAACTTTTTTTTTCCAACTGCCTGTTAGTTCCGAAAAAACTGTACAGTAAATCTGATGGAATCAATTTGTAACTATAGATTGTGTGTTTTATACTTCCATGTACACTCTATCTTTATGACTGAGCCTTCTCCATTAAGTGTTTTCATTTGGGTCTTAATCCACAAGTCAGTTGCTGGAATGCTTGAAATAGAGGCAATATTATCAATAAAGATGGTGATAAGTCATGTACTTCTAATTCAGCTGGGGAAGTTGGAACCTGCCTCCTCATAGGCTGACTTTTCTGTTCATATCTACAGAGAGAACACTTTCTACTGGTGCGTTGAGAAATCATTCTAAATTAAAGGGCAAGGTACAGAATCAAGAATTGTTGCAGTGGTTCCCGAATCCCTCCTCCGTAATGAGTGGGATCATAAAGTTTTATGTGGAAATTTTCTCCCAAAACAAGCCTTAGCCTCTATTTAATTTGGCCTTTAATTTGGAATATCTCAACCTAAAAAAGAAATCCCTCAAAGCAAACTTAGTTTTACTCACTGGCATCTGCTTAAATTTAGTCTTAAGAGGCAAACCACCACATTTTGGATAAAATATTATTAAATAAAATGTGAGTTAACTACATTTTTTTTTAAAAAAATGCCCTTTGTTTCTTGCCAAAATATTAGATAAGTAGATCTTTCCCATCTTTTCCCATTTCCTAGTTAGCCTTATTTGTCCAGGAACTTTCATAAACTCCATATTAAAATATGGAATTTATTCCTATATCTTTATGATATCCACTTGAGTTAAGTCTATGTAGTAAAATAACTAACAATAAAAGTGAAACTGGAGCTTTGGCCAAAACCTACCCAATGATTGTGCCACAATAGTGCAACAGCTGACTTGCAATATATATTATCTAATTTATTGGGAAGAAATTTGGAATTCAGTCTAGACCAGTGTTCTCAGCCTTTGCAACTTTAAGATGTGTGGATTTCAACTCCCATCTTAAAGTTGGTAAATTATGTAGGCAATATAGCCCAAATCTACAAATACTCAAACACCCAATGTTTAAAAGTGCTTGCTTAACACAACATTTGCAATATTTATAAAAAGCATGAAGATGACTGCTCAAGAAGTAAACCAAGTATCTTCTTCCAACTTCCTTTTGTTCAGAGCTGTTTCTGCTAGGATGCATAAAGCTAGTTTGATTACTATGTGGGAGTAGATTTGTAATAACTCTTTTTTCATTAGACCTAAATTAGTCTCCCAAATTTTTTTTCAAAGTTGTTGAATGTCAAAAGCTAGTATGTCTGTTTTCACAATCATCCTGATGCAGGGGCTTTCTGTGTGCCAAGAGCTTAATTAAAAAGAAACATTCAAACATATAGAATTTCATTGGCACTTTTAAATAAGAATACACTTTCTACTGCTAGTTGTTCCTGAATGTTTAATTGGCTTTAAAATAATATCTTTATTTTGAAAATGTTAATGTGTATCCCTGTAGAAATGAATAATTGTGCATTAGAGTTCTGCTTAATAGCAAATTCTGCTACCTACTCCTGAAAATTCATAAATGAGATTAGAACTTTGCACAAGTTATGCAATGGCTTCTTATTCTCTTATTCTTTCCCAATTTTTCCTAAGGACCAAAAGAGTCATTTATTTTATATATAGCATGTGATGTAATAATATTAGGAAGGAAAAGGATCTAATCTTATCCCAGACGCACTATGGAGTGGGAGATTTAATCATTCCCTCCCACCATCAATAAACCAAGAATTCTTGGGGGAAATGGCCCACTGCTACCAATGATTAAGTGGAAGTATGAACAGACAACAATTGAACAAGCAGCCAGATTTTTTATATATGATAGCTGGCTTTGTCTATTATGAAAAAACGTGTGTGTGTGTGTGTGTGTGTAGCATGTGGAGGTTACCAGGTTGTTAGTTTTGTGCTCTTTTTACAGTGTGTCACAGATGGAACCACTTGTTGATACTTAGAATGTTAACTTTCAAAATTCACCCGTAAAACTGTTTTTGTCACTTGCAACTGTTTGTTGCCGACTGGTTTAAAAACAACGGCAACATGTTCCTGTTTTAATACATTCTAGTGCACAGCTGCAACTGATTTTACTTTGCAATCTGAATAATTTATTCCACCCCAATATTTGGAGGTACTGGAATTAGAGGATGGCATAAAAAGGACAGCAAAATAATCTCTGCTGTGCTGGAAAACTATGTGCTGTTTCATAGCCATGCTGGAAAAAAATGAATGAATGAATGCTTCATTGTGGCCAGCGAGCAGAAAAATTAGTATACTGATAAAGCTGGCAATAAAACAGCAAATAAAAGAATTAAAGATATCAGCAGGATAACTCACAGCATTAAGAAACTTTGCATCATGCTCTCTTCTACACTTACTAAACCAAAATTTTGTGACAGTTCAAGAAATTAAGTCATTCTGACAGTAAGTAACAAAGAGCTGGAAGGATGGTGGAGTTTTGAGCATAAGTTCCTATAAAGAACATAAATATTCTCCTATTTCTATAAAGATGCCGATATTGTTTATAGTTGTTGAGCTGTTATTAGTTTAATTCTATAGAGAGGAAGCCCAATATAACTGAAATCAATGAAATTAAGCAATCTGTGTTCACAAGTGACATAATTCTACCTACTACCCTATTGCCCACTCACTTCCCGCCCGCCCCCCCAAAGTAACTATCTCCACCATTACTAAAAGATTTACCAACTCTGCTTTACAATCAGTATAAATTCCTAAACAGAAGGGCCGAAGACTGTCTTGAATGAGTTATCAGCTGCTTTCCAACAGTAACATATGACCCAGGTTTATACCATCAATTTCAAGGTAATTCAGAGATGGTTAATTCTTGGCAGGTTACAGCATCTTGCTGAATTGCCTAACTTTAGATGCTACGCAGGGTCAGGGCTGGTTAATATTTGGGTGGGTGACTAACAGGAAATTCCAGAGGTGCAGGTTAGATGGGAAATTGGCAAATATCTCACAACAAAGCAATGGCAAACTAGTTCAAAACTGTTACCAAGATAAATGTCTGAACACATATATAAAAGTATTAAAAGTTGAACTGCAAAAACTATTAAAAAGCTCAATAAACTTGAGCAGACGGGTAATAAGATTTTTTTAAAATGGGTTGTTTTTGCAAGTATCAAAACAAAAAAAAATTCATGAATTGTAGAAGGTGATGAGGTTGTCATTGATTTTTAGCTGAAATGCTTCCAGGTTTCATGAGGGAGCAGCACAGCAAAACTTCGGCAGGAACCTGAAAGAGAGATAATGTTGCTTTAAGAGGACCAGACTAAAGTTAATATTGTTCTTAAAGCAACAACATATTTGCTCATAGCAGCATGAAAGCCTGAAAAACTTTAGGCTGATCTAATGAATTTAATAATCCAATGAACAGCTGCTGCATTGGCAGGCATCTAAAATCCAAAACACTTCAGAAGCATGCACAACCGTGGTCTCTGGGTGTATATGTGTAGGTGAAGACACACGTATGTTGCTGTTGTGGCTAACCGAAATTGATCCATTGAAGGATGAAGGCCTCTGCATAGCATTGTAGGCTTTAAAATATGGGTTGTAATTGAGCACCCTATGCTAGTGTGGGTTGATAAGCAGTGGCTTTTGCTTTTCAGGTCTAGGGTTGAGTACCTGTGTCCATAATCACCCACCCCTTTCTTGAAAGCCCCTTTCTCCTTCACAGAGGGCATCCCACTAAGAGAAAACAAGGTGGAAAAGAAGAAACTTCTGCCTGATTCACTGTTAATAAGCATATTTCTTGCAAAATGGGTTTAAAAATACACCAGTGAGGTTGTTTTCTGTCTATGATGTTAGCCTGATGTTGAAGATACAGAATTTAGTTGTGGCTTGTCGGCTGTCGGCCTCTCCAACAGCCAAAGCAGAGAAGGAGGAGATGTGGGAGTCAGGTCAGTAGCAAGACAACCTGAGAGCTCTGAGGGGGAAGAGGGAATGGAGCTGGCAGAGAGAGACAGAGACGGAGCCTGGGCTGTCCGACAGCCCCCAGGTCTGGAGGTGGCTGAGGAGGAAGAAGAGGAACGGCTGGGTCCAGTGTCTGGTGCACAGATGCACAGAATTCAGAGAAGAGGAGAGCAGTGGAAATCTGTGGGCTGATCCTTGGGAAAGAAGAGCCACCACGTCTAACAAAGCCCCACTTTAGCTCTGGAGATAAAAGGCAGGTGGTGGAGATGAATAGATGCGACATACGATTATTCATCTTCTGGCCAGACAGCCTTGTTAGCCTGTGTTGAGAGAGAAACTTTTTGCCAGTGCTGCCAGCACTCCCAATTAAAGGAATCTGAGGGTTTGTCATGTTTAGGGAGCTGGGTCAGAACATTAGTGGTATTAATCACAGAACAAAGCCCTTCAAATAAATGCTAAATATTAGAGACATTCTCTCCAAGAATCAGAATGCCACCACAAAGTAAGAGCCTACTATTCACATCAGGCTTTCTTTTCTCCTTATTACTTCTGTAAGTACTTTAGGGCTTGTAGTTTGCATGTTGCATGAGAAAGACTGTTCGATTCCATGTAATATAAAGATAAAGAGATAAACCATCTCTTAGTTTTGACACCATTGTGGAATTTAACCCAGGCAGAACGTAACTCACTTCTTTTTACAGAAGCCACAATGCTTGTAACATTTTAGATTTCAGACATCACACTATGGTTACCAATCAGAAACTACATTTTATTTTCAGTCTCTTTTCTATTACCCATGTATAGGAAGTCACAGTCCTGGTGATTACAGGTTTCACCAGGTTTCCTATTCATTTAAGTCCTCTGTGATTAAAGCAGTTACACTTAAGCAGAGAGAACCAATAACCATATTGCATCAGTAACATGATTTTGATTATTAAATTGTTCCTACCCCTAAATTAATGCAGCCAACAAATGTTTAATGGATCCTTAATAATTTCTTTTGGGACTTCTAGCCAAGCAGCATCTTGATCTATTATTTTAGATCAATTATTTTAATAACATTGCATCAATATATTTTTTGAAAATGCAAATTTTGCAAATGACATAGCTTTGAGGATTATTTTCGTGGTGATGCATGCACATAACTTCTAATAGTGCATTATGCAAAGACTTTTAGTGGCTACTGTGCTCACTGCTCTTGAGGAACACAAGTTCAGACCCTAGATAGGAGTCATGCTTTAAAATCAAAATTCTTAGGGCATAAGGGGAGGGGGGAGTATAACTCTGGTGTCCTCTTGCAATTTCCTCTTACATCCATTTATTTATCAGAGGCTTTTTTCCTGTTTCATTCATATCTGCTTTTATAAAAAAATATCCCCCAAATATTTACAATAATTATACATATGTACTTTTGCCAACGGGAGAGTCTAGAATTCAAATATAGCCACTAAATTGCTGCAACAAAGCAACATATTAAACTTTTTATATTAAAATGTTTTCCTAAACATGTAAACTATTTAACTACTAAGCTTTTTATCCCAATTTTTTTTTACAGAAAAAGGTAACTGCTTTTAAAAGAAGCTACTTTTCCCCCTTTGAGGAACTAAAGAGCTGGCAAATGTTGATCTACCACATTTGCAATTATATGCAAATAAATCTGGGGGGAAAAAACATTAAAAAAAACCCTCAGTATAACTCCACTGTGAATAAATTTTGCCACTGAAATTTCAAATAATATACTTAGATTTTTGTTTGTATGTGTAAAGCATTCTTATGGCCTGCAATAGTGCTGATTGTATAAAGCTGCCAATGGTCTCTGGCATCCGTGAGTAGCCACCTGGATCCCAGAGCCCCAGCTGGACCCATTTTGTCCCTACTACTGGTTCAATTCTCCCCCCTCCCACTCTGAGTATAATCCATTCAGAGAATAATTCCCAGCTACTATTTAGTTTGCCAAAGCACCCAAAAGTGACCCCTCTTTAAAGACTTAGTGAAAAATAGAGATGCCAGCAGTCTAATCTCACCACTATACTCACCATTACCAGACAAGCACAGCATTGATTATTGACAGAGGAAGTCCACAAGAATTATTTTGCCCCTTTCATCCTAGAGAAGACAACCTGGGCAATGACATTTTCCCTGAATGACCTTCTGTTTTGTTCTTCTTTTTGTTCTTACTTTAAAATATCAAAGGTTGATACTTCTTTCATATGGCAACACCTTGCTCAACCTACAACCAGCCTATGAAACTCTCAGACTTCAAATCAATTGTACAGCCAAACAGAGATAGCACCGACCCTCAACTAACCCATGCAACACCCCCCCCCAAAAAAACCAGCACTTCATCTCCCAATGACCCTCACCTGACATGACCACCCCATCACAAGACCTTTTATAAGACCGACTTGGGACCGACACAAGACCCATCCCAAGACCCTGACCTGATGTAACCCTCACCTGACGTGACTTCATCAGCACAAGACCTGCTAACCACACGAAGCCCTTATAAGCAGAAGAATACTATCACTGACATCCCCTAAATTTTGCTGAAAGTATTACCTAGCTTGGTAATGAAGCATTTGGAAGACAACCCACAAGCTCAGAGAACAAACCTCCACCCTCATAGATATTCATTACTATCACATACCTTCCTGTGCTAAGACATGCTTAATACTGTGTGCATACAACAGGCATTCCTAAATGATTTGTAACTTAACATCCAGTACATTTTTATTTATTAAAATCTGAGACAAAGCAAAAAATATTTTTAGGATAACACATTAAGATAATCAATATACAAAAATTGGATCCATTGTTTGTCTACCACATAGCTAACTTTAGAAATAAACCTTCTCCTTGATGAATAGATGTGACAAGCAAAGAGAATGCACCAGCTGTTAATTATAGCAGCGTAGAAGCTATAATATGTGATTATTATAAATAATAATAATACATTTATTATAAATGTATCAGATACATTGTCCAGTTCAGGGCTTATTCATGAATCTATGGACCCAGGACACATAAAGCAATAAGACCTCTCTCATTTTTTATATCTAAGAAAACTTTTTGCACATCATTAAGCCATCATATAATGACCAAACTGACTAGTGCTGAATATAGCAATGATACATGCCTGTAACACCTCACCAGATAATGATCTGAGTTTGCAACCATCCTTGCTAAAAATCTGTGTTTTTCTGTTTGTGGGTATATGTGTGTGTTTGTGAACATTAACTACTGTAGTGGAAGCTTGGAATCCACTTCCAGTGGAGGTAATGGATCAGCTATCAACAAATGAGTTTAAACATGCTTGGGATGAACATATGCCCATCATCTGAGAAAAATTACAAATAATTAAAATAAAAAATAAAAAT
>JAEANM010013470.1:0-14381 GCA_017656035.1 Myanophis thanlyinensis | reverse complement strand
CCCTAAACAGGGCGGCCGGACGGTTCTCTGCAGACGCAACAAGGGCGGAGAAATAGGAACATCTCTCCGTCCTTATCACCACTATATGAGAGATTTGTACTCTAGTGAGGAAAAATTAATCACTGTTCTCGCAATCTATGTTATCTGCACCTTGGGATGGAAGCAGATTTCACCTTTGATTACCAAATACTCAAGTTTATAAAGCATCACAAATGCTTGGACTTTTATTGCTGACTGCATTCCACCCCTGTTAGATTAGGTACATGCAACTGAGGTTGACAATCTATTGCTCGTGACTTGTTGGCTATATATCCTGTTTTAGGCATGCTAAGTTTGTTTTTGCTGTTTGTCATCTTTCTCTTTTCTGTTTTGAAAGACTTCTTCAGCTTCTCTTCTGATCACATTTCCACATCATGCTTATGTTTATTATTATTAAGCACTGACTGTTGGGCCTTTCCTTGAGTGAAATTTAAATAATAATAATAATAATAATAAAGTGAGTATGGCAAGTAAGCTATCTGTGGTGTTTTGGGCCTAGGTTAGCATGATGTAGGAATACAGGGCTATGATTTCATTTGATTTCATTAAACTAGAGAGTATTTTTAAAAAACAACAACGTTGTGTAGCTTCATTATCAGGCTTCTACTATAATGATGTAACAGTCCAATGTTTATGTATCATGCCTAAGGTAGGCTAAGTGAATTATAGTCAGCATTTTAATCATGTATATAGAAGAAACAGAAGAAACAATTTAATGCCTAATCATGAGCTTGGATAAACAATGTGCAAATCTACCCTTCTTCCTCCCCTATCAAGGGACTACTTGATCAGGAACTTAGTTGTAATTTCTTCTGTCATTTTTTAAAAAAAATATTTATTCAAATATTTTATATGGCAAATAAACTTAAATACATAACTGGACAGCACAGTCGATAAAAAAAAAATCTATTAAAACTGTGTAATCAACAATAATCCAAAGCAAAGAAAACTTGAGGCATAATTCCACAAAAATAGATAAATGTAAATTGAGCTTGAGCTTCCCTAACATCGTAGTCCTAACACCGCCACCCCTAACACTCTAGGTCCATGATGGCGAACCTATGGCACGGGTGCCACAGGTGGCACGCAGAGCCATCTTGCTGGGCACACAAGCTGTCAGCCAATTTACCTCCAGCTGAGCACACACATGCGATTGCGCATGCGCGATTGTAGAGACCCAGCTGGTTTTCAGGCCTCAGCTGTGTATGCGTGCGATTGCAGCAGGAAATCCAGCTGGTCTTCAGAACTCTCCTGCACATGAATACGCGATTGTTCATGTGTGCGAGAATGCCTGGTGCGATTGCATATGCAGCGCACGTGGAGGAGCCGCACGCAAGTGCGGATGCATGTGCAAAGCACATACTTTTCAGTAAATAAAAGGTTCGCCACCACTGCTATAGGTCATCATAGCCTTTCAGAAGATATTGAGGATCAAGGTCTTCTGAATCTCAGAGATGTGTGATAAGGCATCTAAGTTAGATCATTTTCTTTGCCCAGGTTCTGCTTTTGCCAATTACCTGGTGTAGAAACATTTATTTAGTGAACAATATGAGTGACATAAAAAAATAATCCTTCTCCCATCAGTGTGTCCCTAAAGCTTTCTATTCCCAATTAGTCAATTTTCTTTTCACCTCATAATAGGATAAATTTGGAGCTAGTGGTAATCTTCAGCTCTAACACTTCACAGCATTTTTATTAATGATGTGAAAAACTAGCAGTCCTTCAGGTGGGATTGGATAGTCTTAGATTGCTTTAAGCTAAGTTCTTTCAGGACATTTTTCATAGGATTTAGTGATATGAATTAGTAATAATTTCTGATAACTTCATAAAGTTACTATTGTTTTATTGATATCAGTAGAGAAGTGCCTTTCTGTTGTCATTTTCTGGGATTTTTTGACTTTCCAATCTAGTCTAAAACTCTAGGATTTTCTGGTGGCTTCCCATCCAAGTAGTAACCAAATTTTCAAGATAATCTAGAAGGTACTATGACAGTATTTTGAGAAGCAATTCCTTATTAATATAAAGAATGCAATATATTCCACAATCTCATAGGAAAATAAGTAAGCTGTTCGGTTTCAGAGTTTGGCTCAGTATTTCAGGGTTACCATTTTTTTCAGTGTATAAGATGCACCTAAATTTAGAAGAGGAAAACAACAAAAAAAAGTTTTTGGCCTCCGTGTGTCCCATTTTCTTTTGGCCTGTTTTTGAGGCTTTTTTCAGCCTGTTTTTTCAGAAAAAAAAACCATAAACGGGCCAAAAAAAGCCTCAAAAATGGGCCAGAAAAGGCCTGAAAATGGCATGCAGAGGCCAAAAAACAGCGAGTGGGTGGGGCTTTGGCAACATTCGCTATATAAGACACAGAGACATTTTCACCCACTTTTTTTGGGGGGGGAGTGCATCTTGTATGCCAAAAAATACGGTATTTTTTTTCTATTACCTCTCTTGTTAATTATTTTGCAAAGACAAGATGATAATAGCTATCTTCCATGCACATTAGCTATGCCTCTCCTGACATAGTGTTAAGAGCTTTACCTTAAGATAACTTTTTTCCTAATAGGAATGAGAACTAAATGTATTATTCTAAATGCTCAGCACATGAAATTATTTTAGTTGTACCAAGGATGATTACATTTGAACACAAAGTTCTCATTGGAGTGAATTCCAGTCTATGCTACTTGAATAAGTTTTCCATTGTTTCTGTTTCATTACTTACAAGGTGAAAAATGCAGGATAGTTTAGTCTAATTGCATATAAACAATAAAATGTTGATCAGGTTATGCTTCCTTTGACTTAATAAATTTTAATGTTTTTATTATCTTAATTAAATGTTCTTTCAAGTACTGAACATATTAACTTGTCTTTCAGGAGCTACAAAATACACAGATAAAGACAATGGAGGAATGCTTGTGTGGTCTCCTTATCATAATATTTCTGATGCCAAATGTAAGTTTGATAAACTGCATTAAATATAATCCTGGGAATTAATATGTGTAAGGATTACATCACAGATTATAAATCACAACATATAAAACATTTCATTGCACAAATTAATGTGAGACTGATGTGTAGGTGATACAAGTATAGTTGTTTGCTCTAAATATATATATATGGGCTGTGTGGCGACCATTACCCAGGCCATTACAACACAGGAGGCTGACGGACACACAGCCAATATCTCAGCCACACGTGATCTTACAAAAAAGCCAAACAATCTGCAAACATCAACTCCATCAACCAATCAAGAAACAACACAGCCAACCAGCTCAGCACACCAACCCCCCCCCGCCAGTATTTATAGAGAGACAGCAACTCTGATCACACTTTGCTCACACTAGCACGAAGCCGAAAACACCAGCCTGAAGATGGCAAGTGGGACCTCACTGAAACATCGCCAAGATACTATCAATCTTACATGGGAAAAGACCTGAACACACCTAGACCTACATACAAAATCTACAATTATATATATATATATAATCAGTCAACAATAAATTATTACCTCTCTGTGGATATTGTATTGATTTCTATTTGAAAATGCTCCTTGGAATTTTATAATGTGTGGAGCATCTCTGATGCATGTATTACTTTCGCTAAAAAAAATCATCAGAATTTTTAAAATGTTAAAATATTTTCTAAAAGGTACAGTTTGATTCTATTACAATTTTGTGTTTTGACTTCAGTGCAATTAATAAGTTAAGTTTTCAGGCTGTAATTGACTTGTCTAGCAAAAATTATCCAATATGATAAAATATATCCTGCATTTCTAGATTGGCAAACATATGTTGTGATATAAAATCAGACATAGTAACAAGCAATAAAATAATCTGCAGTAGCATACTGTGGACATGGAACATCCTGCAACAGCAAACCAAATATATATGTGCTCAGTATAAATATTTCTGAATCTGGAGTTTTAGATGAGGCATTGATTGGTTGAAGTGTGTGCTGCTGAATTATAATCAATGATGGCTTAGAACAAAATAAAGTAAAATCACTATCAAAATAAACTGAAGTAAATAATACATCCCCATAGTTAATTACCAAATAGATCTGATTCCAGATGGCACTCAATCAGTTCCTAGGAGTTCTCTAAAAGGATACAGCCTATATCCATATTCCAGAATAAATAAATGTATTAATCCAAAATGAATATATGTGTATGTACTGTTATCATCTAGATACTTAGAATTTTTATGCAGTTTATCACTGCCATGGCAACTGAAAAATATTATTTTGGTCGGAGGCTCATATATCTAGTATGGTTTCCTTGCATGCTACTATATATAGCCAACTCTATATATTGCATGATTGGTTTATGGATTCATGAATCCCTGTTCAACAGCCCCTTACTTCAAAACAACTTATATATTCATGAATCCATGTTGCTATATTTTCCAGTTACCAAAAAAGACTCCTTATTGTATGACTGTAGGGTTTAATTCTTTTAAGAGTTAGATTTTAAGAGCAAAATGTTTTAAAAAATGGGGGAAATGACAGCTGAAACAATTTAAGTTGTATCATAATTGTTGAATATGTCATAGTACCTAGTAAGTTTAAATATCTGCATCACAATTCAGAAAATTAGTTGTTCCAATATTAGAGAAATGGCAGCAAATTAACAAATATATCACATTTTCATGTTGCATACTTCAGGGCTTAAATAAAAGCTGCCCTTTTAAATGAAATATTTTTGCTCTCTGTTTTTTCATGAGACTTTCTAAACGTATCACATTTATCTCTCCACATTAGTTTTATACTTTTAGCTCTTTTCATCTGATTCTTCTCTTTCCTTGCTACTTTATTAACCATACACAGATCTAAGCTGTTCTTCAATAAAGATCAACAGTGCAAAAAAGGAAACACTGCATTGAATCTCCTTATATTGCATTCATATTTGAGTGTAAAATTATTTCATTGAAGCAGAAAAGAAGCCAGAAGGAAGTAAACTCAAAAGTACCTATACAGCTGATGAAAAGGTGTCTGAAAGCTCTGGGGTAGTAATGAATTGGATTTTAGACTTTCCATAGAATTACTTCAAGATGGGCCTTTTTGTGCTTATTGTTCGATATTTTTACTACACTTGAATCAATGTGGAATTGAAATTTTGATCAACAGCTTTTTTTCCATTCCTATAGAATCTTTTCAGTATATGCATTTTTAGAGATGTGTATAATTGAAGCAGGATATAAAGATAAATAAAATGATAATTAACATGAGCACAAGTATATATTTCAGTATTTAAGTAAACCAGAATGGAATAATATGGGTGCAATGTAACAAGGATCCATAATCCTAAAATGTTTTTTTTTCTGTAAATATATTAGAAAATAATTCTAGCATCCTTCTGTTACACAGTGGATGAATACATTGCTATAGCAAAGGAAAAACATGGATACAATGTGGAACAGGTAAGAGTTTTAAAAGATTAATTAGTACAAGACATTTTAACATTGATAAGTAAAATTATATAACATAAGTAAAACTATATGATCATAAAATAGTGTGAATTGTTTGAGAAAACAGAAAAAAGTAATGTTCTGTTCCTTCTAAAGGGGGTAAAGGAGAAATTCAGCTATCCCCATGGAAGAGCTCTATAATAAAAGAAACATCGTCAAAAGTCTCGCTTCTGATATCAGCTAACCTAACTTCCAAAATGAGTAGAACCCAGTGTTAAACTTCAGATTATCTTCCAGTTATCTCAATGTCAACTTATTTAGAAAATGAAGTCTGTAGCCCTGTGGACAATTAACATTTCAACTCCCATTAGGTCCAGCCAGCTTTGTCAGAGATGATGGAGCTGAATATTTTAGTCCCAAATTACAGTTTTATTTATTTAAACAAGTATAGTTATTTCAGTGTAAATATTACTTGAGTGTTGCAGCACAACAGATACTCTTCAACAATCTACTTGAAACTTCTCTTTGTGAGAAGAATTCTATAATTTGGAAAGGGCAAAATTCATTTTTTTAAAGTAAACTCCTTGAATTTGATTATAGTTCGGTACAGGCTACAGAATGTAGAATATAAGCAGAAGCAAGGGATTAAATGGCAGTTACATTGTTTGCAACGATATACTATACAATGTGAAACTTTCCATTTTTTCTTTTTTTTAAATCAGAATATATAGTTTGTATTGGAGAACGTATCAAAAACATTAATTGCAGCTAGGTGGGTAAAATGTGCCCTGACAAACCTGATGTGATCTTACACATCATTAAGCTAACATAAGAAAGTAAAAGGCCAATATGGCACATCATGAAACTTACCCCTGTTTGATTCTTTTTTAAAGGCACTTGGCATGTTGTTCTGGCATAAACACAACATTGAGAAATCCCTTGCAGATCTCCCGAATTTTACTCCTTTTCCAGATGAGTGGACCGTTGAAGATAAAGTCCTTTTTGAACAAGCTTTCAGTTTCCATGGAAAAAGCTTTCACAGAATTCAACAAATGGTAAGGAAATATATCTAGAGAGTAAGTGATATATGATTGAAGACAGGCAAACTACAGTACAGCATGCTATGAAGCATGTGTTTCTTTCCCAGATAAAAACTCCCTTTGTTTTATTTTGACCTAGTGGACATATACAGAAACTACACTGAAAAGAAAAATTAAAATTCATTGAAATAATACAATAATGTCATAGAAAAACAGTTTTCCCAAATTAAAGATTCTCCAGATAGGAGTAGCAGAAATATCCAGAATAAGTGACATAAACTTGTAGAATATGGAAATTAATAAAAACGTACAAACATTAAAAGAAATTTTAAAAAAATTACAAATGGATGAAAAAATACAAAAATCATATTTCCTGTTGATTGCATTTAAGAGCAGAAGAATAAAAGAAAGGTAAAGTGAAATAGTAAATAACCTCTTGTTGGGAAAACGTTCACACTGAAAGTACTTGTCTCTGTTCTGGAGAAAGGAAGTAGGATCATTGCATAAAGCTGCAAAATCCAAGTGATGCAGGTGCACTCATCCAGTCTCCTTAAAAGCAGACTCTGTGTGTGTAGAGACAGATACAGAAAAAGAGACAGATAGAAATTATATTGATATATAATATTTCTAATACTTGTTATTGGTTAAATTGTGCATTTGGTGCTAATTAAAACTGAGCCTGTTATTAAATAATTAGTGGAACACATGTTGGTGTGTTATTTATTCTTTTTCATTTATAAAAGTTAAGATCTACATGTATACATGTATGCATTCCAAATTTCCTTTTTTCAGTTGTAAAGATGTATTTAACAGTAATATAAATCTGTCTTTTAAGTTCCATCCCTTAACAGAAGCTAGAACCTGCATTAGCTTTAAACTTCAGAAGTAAAGGGAAAATACTTGTTAATAATTAGTAATCGATTTATAAGGCTAATGCTATTTGATCAGAATTAATGATTAAGGTAAATTCCACTTTCTAACATTAAGAAATAATATCCTATTTTCTATCAAAAGAGGACAGACCTTTTATGGCAGTGTTTTTCAACTGTGGCAAATTTAAGATGTGTAGACTTCAATTCCCAGCCAGAATGGTGACTGGGAAAGTCTGGGATTTGAAGTCCGCACATCTTTAAATTACACTTTATGATTTGTAACTTGTCTGCACACTCTTACCATGTTTCAGCTTCCGGACAAGACTATTGCAAGCCTTGTAAAATATTACTATTCCTGGAAGAAAACACGTTCTAGAACAAGTTTAATGGACCGCCAAGCTAGAAAACTAGCTAATAGAAATAATCAAGGTGATAGGTAAGCAATGCAATATGTGTTTTAAACAAGTAACCTGTTTCGAGAGAGTAATTGTTCTGTTGTTTTTGTTTTCCTTTGACTGTTTCTAGTTTCATGGAATAGGTTCTATGCCAGTTTTGGTGCTTTCATGTTTATTGAAAGTATAAGTCCTAGAAAAACAAACACTGACATTTTGGGACTTAAAAGTTCTCAACATTTCTGGAGGACATCCAGTTGGAGAAAACTGTTTTATTTCTCTCTACTGCTTTTGTTAAACAGATGGAAAGCCCTCTTCTTTATATCAGAGCAAATAAGTTGTTAAATTATAGCCATATATATTTTTGTGTTATTATAACCAGTGAAAATAAAATGACATGCCATAAACAGCACTTTTTACCTTTAATTTAGTTCTTCTATTGTTAGAAACAGCTGAACCTCTTAAAGTAACACACACGCCAAATTTGACTTTGTAAAATATTAAGACTTGTCTAAATATCTTACAAAGTAAAAAAGGGTAACAGAGCCTGTTTCTATAATTACGTGGATTTGTTTCAATCATTGATAAAGCAATATATTTTTTAAAAACTCACAAATAAATACAATTCACATTTTCTTTCCAATGCGTGCATACAAGACCACAGCAATCGATAGTGAATGGTAGTCAACATTTCTGTTTCACACTAGACTTCAGTTGTAACTGATTCAGATTTCTGAACAGATAACGTATGCATAATTTATGGAATACTACTAATACAGATACTGAGTTTTCCCTCAACCTTTTTGCTAGTTTTGATAAGGCAAAAAATATTTTTTCCTACCCATCCCAATGTTTCTGATTGCAGCAGGACACTTGACATTGAACCAAGTATTTCAATCATCTTTTAGCCATATCAAAGGAGGTATTTTCCTAGGAAACTTACTAGATGAATGTGTGAAATCTCTATTCCGTTTTATACCCTCACAGAAGGTATAAAATATAATAATTTCTTATAAAATGAGTAGGGGTCCCATCTTCTATATGGGACTGAGATGCTTTAAATAAACAGGATATATTTTAATTTACTTACTATGGATATATTGCTTAAATTGTTTTAAATCTGATATTAATATAATAAAAACATGAAATTTTAATAATTTGTAGTGTATTTTAAAATTTTGAATTAGTAATATTTAAAATTAAAGTGATATTATAACATGTAGAATACAATAAACACAGTCTATTAGGGCAGAAATTGAGTTGTGAAAATAAATATTGACTAATTATTTTCAATCCTCAGTGATGATGATGTTGAAGAACCTCACCCTATGGATGGAAACGATAGTGATTATGATCCCAAAAAGGAAAGTAAAAAAGAGGTAATGCAAATTGAAGTTAAATTGTTACCTGAATTGGAGATTCTGTTTTTATTATTATATTTTGAACTTAGATGCTGCAATCAGTGATAGGGATATTATGACATCATAAAGGAACTTTAGCAGGAATTTTCGTCCTCACTCTGCATTTATGAGCAGAATTTAAGTTTTATTAGGTTGCTGAGTCTTGTCAGAGATTTAATGTAATTAATTTTCTGAAATACATTGGAATTTGTTTATTTAGAACGGGTGTCAAACTGAAGGCCTACAGGCTGGAATCAGCCAGTGGGGTGCTTAAATCTGGCCCACAGGGCCAGCCTGGAAATAGAAAAGGACTGGCTTGCGGTATCTCTGGCAGCCAAAACGGGTACCGGGGGCCCCCACATCTCGTTTTGGCTAGCAAAGTGCTACAGGAGGTATCCATCCAGTCTTCCCCTCCCAGCCTGCAGAGGAGAACTACAATGCTGAACCGCCCCTTGAAGAATTCCAGTTTGACACCCCTGATTTAGAACACGGATATATCATATCATATTACATTGACATTTACACTGATATGTACAAAATGTAATTAACACCTATAATTATTCTTTCTGCCCACTTGTAATGTACATATAGTTTTGCACTCAGAAATCTCACAAACTACTTATCATTTTAGGGGGTCATGGCAACATAAAATTTGAGAACTCCCAACTTAGCTGAATACCGTATTTTTCGGTGTATAGGATGCACCTGTGTATAAAACGCACCTAAATTTTGGAAGATGAAAACAAAAAAAAAGTTGCATTTGGAAAGGATGGATGATTTTCCTATTAAACCTTGGCAAAATTAGCTAATGTTATAAAAGAGAACGCATTCAAAACTGATTTGTGTAATTATCAGAGAAGCTTGTACCCGAAGTCCATTTTCTTCTTATTCAAACTATGTTATGTTGTCTACAGCTTGTATATCATACTCCTACCACAAATCTTTGAAATTTGATATACAGCTAATTAACCAAACTTTATAATTACAATCATTATGTGAACAAATGTGACATCTCTTCACACTATTGCTTGCAGACCTAGATAGGATCTACAAGTTTATTAAAATGGAAAAAAAACTTTATTTAAAAAATAAACATTAGATGACATAGAAAATACTCAAAACTAGAAATGCTGAAAGGCCATAAAGGCTGAGTGATTCTGGGAAGAACATAAAAGTGAAAGAGAATAATAAAGATTATTGCCTTTGAGGGCACAGAAGAGGGAATATAAGACGGGAGGGGGGTTGGGAGGCCAAAATACTGGTGAAAAACGGGCTGTTTTTAGCCTCCCAACTCCTCACCACTCCCCAGGTGTCCTGTATTACCTCCTCACAACCCCTAGAAGCATTTTGCAGGTCTCCAGAAGTCTCTACAGGGTTCATTTTTGCCAAAAATTGGCCCTATTTTTGTCCATTTTGGGGGCAAAAATGAGTGCTGTGGATGCTTCTGGAGCTGTGCAAAATGTCGCTGGGGAGACGGAATACAAGACACCTGGAGGGGTTGGGAGGCTAAAAAGGCTCATTTTTTTGCCCATTTTAGGGCCATTTTTTGGCCTCCGAACCCCCCCAGGCATCTTCTATTCCCTCGGCATTTTGCAGGGCTCCAGAAGCCTCCGCAGGGCTCATTTTTGCCAAAAAAAAAATGGCCCATTTTTCGTCTATTTTTTGGCGAAAATGATCCCTACAGAGGCTTCTGAAGCCCTGCAAAATGCCTCTGGGGGCTGGCGGGAAGGAAGGTATTTGATGACTGTATTCAATGTATAAGACGCACCACAATTTTCACCCACTTTTACAGGGTGGAAAAGTGCGTCTTATACACCGAAAAATATGGTACATGTCAGCCACGTGGCCTGTTTTTGCCAAGGAAAATCTATACAGCTGATTTTATTGAGTTGCCTGGTCATATATGATATGAAAAATATGTGTTAACAAAGATTTTAGAAATAATATTGAATAATAATGTAATACAATTATTGTGATAATTTGTGATAAGTACAGTGTCATGCTTAATTTAAAAAAACTGAACATTTTGAACATTGCAGGGGAATCATGAGCAGCCTGTGCAATCCAGCAAAATAGGATTAGGTAGAAGAGAATATCAAAGTTTGCAACATCGTCATCATTCTCAGCGCTCTAAATGCCGTCCTCCAAAAGGCATGTACTTAACTCAAGAAGACGTGGTAGCGGTTTCATGTAGCCCCAACGCTGCCAATACACTTCTTAGGCAGCTGGATATGGAGTTGATCTCACTGAAGCGACAGGTATTTTAATTATCAGGTTTACCTGGGAGGGGGTTGTGTTTTAAATTTTTAGGTTGTAATAAACGGAAATCTGAAACATGCCTGTTAAAGTGAAATGATAGATTAAAAATACATTCAGTGTGTGGGTCTCTGAGGAATAGGAATAATAGGAATGGAATGGAATTGAATTGAATTCTTTATTGGCCAAGTGTGATTGGACATACAAGGAATTTGTCTTTGGTGCATATGCTCTCAGTGTACATAAAAGGAAATGGTACATTTGTCAGGAATCATAAGATATAACACTTACTGTAAGTCATGGGGTACAAATAAGCAATCAGATCATACTAGTGTTCTGAGTTGGCGCAGAAAGAATATTCTCTGTTGTGCTTTTTGGATGACGTTTTTGATGTTAGGTGTTCAGTTTAGGTCTTGAGATACGATAGAACCTAGAAATCTGAAGGTCTCTACTGTTGATACTGTGTTGTCTAGTATTGTAAGAGGTGGTAGTATGGGAGGGTTCAATAGATTCATGAGTTGAGACTTCAGCATAATTGTTGGTTTTTTCAAGACTACATAGATAGCAATTTAGTATTTAGACTTACATATTGTTTCACAGTTCCTTAAAGCCCTCTCTAAGCGATTTACAGAGTCAGCATATTGGTCCCAACAATCTGGGTCCTCATTTTACCAATCTTGGAAGGATGGAAAGCTGAGTTAGCTTTGAACTCATTAGGATCAAACTCCTAGCAGTGGGCAGAGTTAACCAGCAATATTGCATTCTAGTCACTGTGCAACCAATCAAATCAAATTTTATTCATCACATACACAGTCATTCATGGTACGAAATGCAGTGAAATGTGTATGCGACCACTTGGGACCATAGATAGTAGAGTAAGAGAGTATTCTAGATAGGGTAGGAGAATAAGGGTAGGAGAATAATTTAGGGATACTGTTAGTCCTGGGTTGTTATGGAAGAAGCTTCTCCTTAGTCTCCCTCTGTTGGCTTTCAGGGAGCAGAAGCGCTTTCCTATCCGCATTGTAGTGAATAGACCATTGTTGGGATGGCTGGAGTTTTTTACTATCTTGCTGGCTGTAGACTGGCATCATTTGCTATAGATGGAGTGCAGTTCAGGGAGCTTGGTGCAGATGATGCGCCCTGCTATGTGCACCACCCTCTGTAGAGTTCGCCTGTCCTGCATGGTGCTGCTCCCGAACCAGGTGGGGATGTTGCTCCTCAGGATGCTTTCTACTGTGCAGGACTAGAAGTGGGGGGTAGTCTGAAGTCTCTCAGTTGTCTAAGATGGTATAGATGTTGGAGGGCCTTTCTCAACACGATGTCGATGTGTCGGGTCCATGTCAGGTTCTACAAAATGTGGACGGCTAAGTATTTGAAGCAGTCCATTCTCTCCACTGGGCTCTTGTTGATGACAGGGGTCTGGTATGTCCTTTTCTGCTTTGTGCTGAAGTCTACTATCAGCTCCTTTGTCTTGTTAATGTTGAGAAGGAGGTTGTTTTTCTAACACCAGTTCTCCAGATTTCCACCATGACTCTTATATAAACGTATTGACTTCAGTAAGAGTAAATTCATTGTTTCAGTTTTACAGTGTGGTTTTATCAGTAACTTTTAGCAGTTAAGGCAGCAGGCTAGAAACCAGACGGTTTTTGTTCTAGTCCCGCCTGAGCCATTAAAGTCAACTGGATGACATGGGGCCAGCTTTCTCTCTCTCTTTCCCTTGTGGAGAAATAAAGACAAGGAAAATGTGTTGGACTTGAGTTATTTATAAAAACAATAAAGGCAGGATGTATGTATGTATGTATGCATGCATGCAAGCATGCATGCATGCATGAATGAATAAATGAATGAATATAGTAGAAATTCCCAAACTTTCTTGGTTAATGGCACATTTAGGGTTTTAGTAATTTTTTCACAGCACTCTTATATGCACAGTGTCCAATAGATACCAAGTATCACTTTGCTATTCCACAGAACCCCTTCGAGTTTGCTGTGGTGTCCAGGAGTTTCATGCTGCAGTTTGGATCCATATAGCATTTTGATTTTAGTAGATTCAGTCTCTTTAAACTGGAAAAAAATGTCCATTTTCAGCAAGATTAATATTTAAATGGTGTTATGAATTTACACAAATACAAAATAGCATAGTTATGGTAAAACATGGAGAAAGAAGAGAAAACAAGTGATGATTCTATTCTGTGATGCTTAATCATGAGAACTTAATGAGGCTCTCTCCAATGGTTGAAACAAATAGCCTGATTCTTAACTAGGTTAAGATAACAATATTGGTCTCAGGTTTTACACCAGGAATTCAAGATCTTGTTGGAAGCCACCATTTTGTTTCTTGCTATTTATTTTATAGTTTCTATATGCCACTTCAATTAATATAGATTCTAGATGGTACATTGAAAGAAAATACAATCCTAAACCCACATTAAAACAAACAATACAAACAATTTTTAGATAATCTCATACATTTTACTAACCAGGTTTATTCTTTGTGCATGGAAGCAGACAATTGCTTTGCTCCTTGAAACAAGCTTTGTTTCTTCAAAATTTTATTTTATTTCATTTTATTTCTGCTTACGGCTTTTGGTTTAATTTTCAAGTAATCACTTAGCAGTGGATATTTACACTATTTTATAGCAGGTAATTTTCATTTCTGTTTTGTTCATTGGACAAGGTTCAGAATGCTAAACAAGTAAACAGTGCACTTAAGCAGAAAATTGAAGGTGGAATAGATGAATTCAAACCTCCTGAGGTGAGTCACTAAAATGTAGGTGAATTTTCAGTATTGCTATTGTGCTGGAAACTGACGAGAATTCTGAAAGTATTTTGTTTTGATGAAAAAAATGATAGGAATCCTATATTTTAAAGCATGTTTAAAATGCATCTAAACTATTTTATATGTTTTGTTGAGTGACAACATTTCATTCAATGCAAGTTCAAAAGTAAATTTCATACTGTCATAAAATAAGAATGCAAACAGAAT
>JAEANM010013469.1:0-14381 GCA_017656035.1 Myanophis thanlyinensis | reverse complement strand
TTATTTTATTTTTTCTGAGACCAAAAATAGCAACATCTTCCACACTCCACACCCCATTTTTTAATTCACCCACTACAAATACATTGATCATCCAGAATACAAGCCATGTTAATTGCCCTGCTCTTCCATTGTATTTACTTTAGTCAGAATTTTTTTTTTCTGTCTCTGTCCTCCACAGCTTAACATCTCTGAAGGGAGGCAACCAGAGACTTCAGTGACTATTCTTGCTTTAACAAATCCAGAGCACTCTATATCATCTTTGTTTGGTAAACATTTTCAATCATCTTGAAAGTCATAAAAAAACCTGAAGCTTTATAGTAACAAAATACTTATTTGTCTCTTTAAGTGCTTGTCTGTAATTCAGTTTAATGTGGCTGCACTTCTTCATGGCTTCTCCATGCCTAGAGGATGGTTTGAATCGATTTAGTCATTGTGCTAGTCTCAGTAACAAAGTACCACATAAAACACAGACGATGAAAGGAGAAACTTTCCTCAAAGGGTCGAAAAAGCACATTTATCAATGAAAATAAATTTTGTATGCCAGGTACATATTTGCAAAGGTGGAAAGTAGCACTAAATAGAAGAAATTGTGAGAATTATAGATAGTTATAAATTCTTGTCTAAATCCCTCCTTTATTGCCTGAAATAAATATGTAAAAATTAGTGATAAAAAAATCTTACATAACTATATCTGCTGAATAATCTCTGTTCAATATGCATATCATTTAATCTAATTAAGATTTTCTTGACATATTATGCCTGAGAGTGCAATATCTCACAATTTCATTATTTTAGAATAATGAACCATTGGGTAAAATCTAATAAATGTCAACTTCTTAGTACTGCTTCTCATGCTGGACTTTATGTTCTGTTCTGATATCTGACATTTATATAAAGTTACGTTTTTCCCCTTTAAAAGGAATGAAAATAGCTGAAAGAATTATAAGAACCTACCTCTATGTTTTTAAAGTAAAAACATAGCTGATACATAGCTGAATATAAGAAGGAAAAATATTATCATTCATATTTGGTTTCTAACTATTTATCTAGTATTAATATACCTACCTATCTACTTTTATGGTAACTATAGAGAAAGAACGAGCAAGATCAAGCCAAAGAACAATTTACCTGAAAAGAAAACTAGTTTTATCCCTAAACTATTTGCCATTAAGATAGTAAATTACTCTTAGCTACACAGAGAGTGCACGAAAGGACAAGCTTAGCTTTTAAAAATAAGTTTATTTTGGTGTAAATTGGATGTAAACATCATCTAAACAATGCACTCTCCTTTATACTGATATTTGTAGCTGTTAGCTATTGAAATAAGAGAAATTCTTTTCTGAAGTAATTGAGGTAAAATAATAAGCTGCTGAAACATGTTTTCAGTTACTTTTTCTAGCAGAGCAGCAATGAGAGAACATCATGCATACTCATATACAAAACTATGAGAGGGCGTCTTAATTCAATGACATTGTGAGCAAAGCAACCTTCAAAGCTTCTGTGTGAAGCAATACATTCCAAAACAACTAGCCTGCTTCACTTCTGAAATCTCTTCTAGCAGTTTCAGTACAGATGGGAAACATTCTGCATCTGAAAGTCAAGGTCCATTGTCAAGGCAATTTGCAACTGCCTCATACGCTAACTTTTTCGCTTTCTCACATGCAAGTGTATAAAGCAGAAACTCATGTTGACCAAAATCCACAATGTACTTAATAAATGCTTAATATGTAGAAGGAAAAAACTAGATATGGTGTGAAGCAACAGACCTTTCAAACTCATAATCCATCCTGGTTTTTTGAAGGCCTGAGTTATTGAACAGACTGAAGATTGTGAAGAGAGGGCTTTGCTTTAATGAAGATTTTTGAAATTGCTGTGGGAAGTTTGTGCTTCTAAGAGTGAAATGAAGGGGGGAAGGAGTCACATTGTTTGTTTGCCTCTACTTTGTTGTTTTCCACAACCTTCTCCAGGACTTGTAGTAGTAAATAGAAGAAGTTCCTGGAAATGTCAGAAGAGACATCATTGCAAGTGCTTATTATGCAAAAGTCTCTTTCACATTTTCCAAATAGTAAAAGGAGGCTGTGAGGTTACACTAAATGTGGCAAATAGTATCATTTCCATATCCAAGGTGAATTGTGTTAACTTTGCTGTAGCTTTTAGATTATAATCTTTGCATATTTTTCTTGATAAGGCTCATCATATACTATGATCTTTTTTCTAGAAATATTGTGCACGCTAAATTTAATGTTTGCATGTTGTTAAGAACTGATCTAGTTTTTCACTGGGTAATATCTGAAGATATTCTGTTAGCAGATTTAATGAGCCTATGGACACACCTTTTGTTTAGTGGACCATCTCACCTATAAAGTTAAAAGTTTCCCCGTCAGTCATACAGTATCTGACTCTAAGGCAGGGTGCTCATTTCTGTTTCTTGGCCAAGGGAGCCAGAATTGTCCAAAGACAATTTTTTGGGGTAATATGGCCAGCATGGCTATAGGACATATGCGCATGGAATACTGTTACCTTCCCACCAAAGTGGTGCCTATTAATCTACTTACATTTGCATGCTTTCAAACTGCGAGGTGAGCAGGAATTGAGGAAGTAATGGGAGTTCACCTCATAATGTGGAGCCTGGGTCTCAAACTTGTGCTGTCAGCTCTCCAGCTGACAAGCTCAGCATCTTTAATCACTAAGCCATTGTGCACCAAAGTCTCAGCTAGTAGACTATACTCAACTATACCTCTTAGCAAATCCTGATGTGCTGTTCTGTAAACTCAGTCCTGAAATTGTTTTTTGTTGCAGAATAAGAGTACGAAATCAATACATTTTTATAATATTTTATTTATAATGCATTTTCCCCATTATAAATAAAGTCTGCAATTAAAATCTATTCCAAAAGATTTTATTGGATTATTAAATACTTTAAAGTAGAAATTATTTCAAATCTCTTCTGTCCTCTGTTCTTATATGACAACTGCTAACCTGGATATCAACATAGACAATTGGAACAATACATTTTGACATACAGAGTGACCTTGAGATATAAAATACAAATTACATAAGGTCATTGAAATTCTAAAGCAGGCCAAAAACTTGCTTTGTGCTGTTTTTCCTCAACTAATCACGTACGTTTCATCTTCAAACCAGTTTTTATTTGGAATATGAGAGACTTGTTTATACCCTAACAGCTGGAATTTTGAAAACCCAACAGCAAATACTAGTAGGCTTTTGAAAAACAAATGAAATGGATAGACTGAATATGGAGAAAGGAAATAGGTACCCATTAAGTATCTTCTGAATTCAGTTTTGTTAAGAACTACTCAGTAAAATATGATAGGGTTCATGCTATTTTCTTCCCCAGGGCAATTGTGTCAGGCAAGATTACCAGTTGCCCATGACACAAGTTTCTATAGCACATGTTTTGTAAAGCCAAATGAAACTCATCAAATGTTGGGCCCAACAAACTGGAGACTGGTTCCCTATTTTGGACTACTAGGCTATTAAGTAGAAGTTAGATTTAATGGGATTTAATGTTGACCTATCAATTCTCTTTAGGATTTCAGACTTCCCATTTTACAGTGCAGTTTTCAGCTAAAAAAAAAAAGAGGAATTCTGTCAAAGTATGTTGAGATGCATATTTTAGAATAGAATGATAGATGCCGAGAAGAAGCATATAGTACTGTATGATCAGAAAGAATATTAAAGAATTGGTATTGTGAGAGTTTCCATTCAAACACAAGTGACTAAGTATCTAAACTCAAAAATGTTGAAGGAATTTATTTTAAAAAATGCAAATTCATGCAGAAATGGAATAAAATCCACTTGGAAGTTAACACAGGGAAAAAAAAATGAGATGAACCAGAATAATTTAATTTAGATTCGTTATGGCTTTGGGTGGCTTAAAAAAGAATAGTAAAAACTTAAATTTAGCAGGACTAAATGACTAGCACAGCAAATAATACAAAAGAGATCCAACCAATAAAATAAAAAAGTCAGTTTAGTGTAGTGGTTAAGATTAAGATTAAGATTAAAGAGACTGTGAGCTGGCTGCGTGACTTTGGGACAGTCACTCTCTCTCAGCCCAACCTACCTCACAGGGATGTTGTTGTAGGGAAAATTGAAGGAGGAAAGAGTATGAGATATTTTTGCTGTCTTGAATTATTTAAAAAAAGTAATAATCTTGGGATAAAAATTAAGAAATAAGTAAATCACAGTCACATTAACCCCTGGTCTGGAATTGGAACTCAAGGATAGAGAGTGCTGTTTGTATCTCTGGAGTATAGTTCAGAAAGAAGGCAAATTTCTTCAGCCCCACAAGATGGCAGATTTTAATCGAAGGGATCTGTAGCACACCCAGAAGGTACCTGAATGTATCAGGTGAGGAGAAACCATTGGAGATAGGTGGTCCCTCAAATAACCAGGCCTGTGCCATGAATGGTTGTTATAGATGGCAAGCAGAATTTTGAAAAGGATGAAGCTTTCCACCTTACAAGTTTCCCACCATACCCTGAATACAACTGCTTGCTTAATGTGTGGGTTTTTTTTTTTAACAAGTCCACCCATGTACTAGAAGGTTCTGTTGTGAAGGTTCTGTCATGACATTTCCAACATTTATGTGTGATTCGTCTAGGTTATATATTATTTGATGGAATTGAATATCATCCGTTGTGAAGATTTTTGGGCGGTGGGGAATCACATTCTGTAGCTTTAGACTAATACAGTAACATCTCTGTAAACAAACCAATAGGAATTAATATTGTAGGTGAACCAAATTCCATTAATAAAAAAAATTGTTATTCCAATATAATTATCCATAGGGGAAAAAAAGTGAGTATGGTATCTGTGATTTCTTGATCACAGACATGCCCTTTTAAAATGTATGCCATGTGCATGCCACATTTTAAATGATGCAGGGCTTCAATCACATGGTTACAGCCACTGGTGGAATTCAATTTTTTTTACTACCGGTTCTGTGGGCGTGGCTTGGTGGGCGTGAGTGGGAGGGTCATGTGAGTGGGAGGACAGTTTCTGTCAGCGGGGCAATAAAGATTAGGCTAGAAACAACACCAGAATGTTTTTTTCCTGCCTTCCTTACAGGATCAACCCTGTAAAGTGGGAAAAAGAAAAGGAGATTTCTTCTAACAACCGGTTCTCTGAACTGCTCAGAAAATTTACTACCAGTTCTAGCAAACCTGCGAGAACCTGCTGAATTTTACCTCTGGTTACAGCTACCAAACTGTTTTTTTTAATCTTCAGTGCAGAAGCTTGTACTCTAGGCAATATGCTAGTTCATCTATATGAATCAGAAACTCCTGTATTTATCCTTTCTATTTTCTTCCTAAACTGAAAAGACTTTACCAAACTCTTCTCTCACTAGGTTCAGTTTTAGTATTTTGATTGTCTTCATCACTGCTTCTCAGCCTTGGCAGCTAGAATATGTATGGACTTCTACAGTCATCATGCTGGCTAGAGAATTCTGGGAGTTGTTCACACTTCTAATTACTTAGCATTACCAGTTGGGAAACACTAATCTGCTTTTTTTTTTTTTACCCTTATATAGACATTTATTTATTTATGTAGCATATGGCATATCATACATACATAGCAATATATATTAACATATAGAAATGCAAGAATTTTTTAAAGTATGATTCTGCCATATGATACATAAGGGTTCACTCTTATTAAAGTTTTAATTGTGAAGTCAAATGATATCAAACTTTGAATTATTCTAAGTGAGAAAATGGCATCTCTTGAGTTTCTTTTAAAAAAAAAAAAAAACCTTACAGGGTGGATAAGATATAAATAGAAAACCTGCTCTTCATCTCAGGTTTTAACATTTTATAACATACTTGCGTATATCATAGCATGTATGATCTCACTCCATACAACCAGCATCATAGTCTAGTCATTGTTCCTATCATTTTTTTCTGGCTTTGCAGGGGTGGATGGAAGCAGTTGGGGAACTGGATTGATTATGGGGTGAATGAAGGCTTTAAAAAAAAAGTGTCTGCAATAGACAAAAAGCCAAAGGAGAGTGATAAATGTTTTATGAGGGGCACAGCAAGGGATCAAACTGCTGATTGGAAACTAGGAGGAAACAGAATGAAGAGTTTCAGCCATTTCTTTGCCTTGCTGTAGAACGCTGTGAGTATTTAAGGATAAACATTGTTTAGTCAGCTCATTAGTTAATCATTGCAGAATGTTCTGATCATTTAAAAACTGGAGCAGGAAACTAGTTGTTCTCTAGTGCTCTAGCCAAATGCTACAATCTTTAAATTAACCTATGTTGGAAAATAGCATTGTTTTAATTTTTTTTTTAGAAAAAGAACAAAGCAGACAGGGAGGATAAGCAACATATCCAAAGGACAAAAGTCTTTGTCTCAGGTTTTAACATTATACAACATACTTATGAATTAGCATGTACAGTATGATCTCATTTTTGAAAATCTATTCCCCTCATCCCCCATTCCTGTTAAGTATAATGGATTATCAAAGGTGATGGGGGGACACAGGTTCATTTCTGGATGGTATTCAAGAAAGAAAACAGAATTGCATTTTACTCATCACTTTATTATAGAAGAACGATTATTTATTTACTGTATGTATTAATATTTATATGGTCGTCCATCTCACATAAAAATGACTTTGGGTGGTGTACAACAGAATTATTAAAACAGTTAATAACTGTTAATAGCAGTTAAGCAATGATTATTAAAAAACAACTTTAAAAATTACAAAAGCTAAGGGAGAATATGGTAAGATGTTAATAACAATGGAGCTGCTTCAGTATCTCGCTGGCCCCTTGGGGTCTCCAGGGCTGATGACCTAACCAGGTTTTGGAGGTTGTCAGGAAAATCAGCAGGAATAAAGGTAGTGAGGGTGGAAGGAAGGATGCTTCATAACGCAGGAGCCCATGACAAATATAGCAGACGAGACCCATAGCATGCCTCTTCTCCAAGATCGGATGGAACAGATAGGTAGCCCCTCATATAACCCGGCCCTATGCCATATAGGGCTTTAAATTCAGCACCTCAAATTGGAATCAGAAGCAGATTTAGAATTAATGTAGTTTGGGAGAAGAAGATGCATTATGTATTGTTCTAGAGCAGTGTTTCTCAACCTTGGTGACTTTAAGATGTTTGGACTTCAAGTTCCAGAATTCTGGGAATTGAAGTCCAAACATCTTAAAGTCACCAAGATTGAGAAACATTGTTCTAGAGGCTTGCTTAACTGTCCGTGCCACCTCATTTTGTGCCAGCTGAAGCTTCCAGATACTCTCCAAAGGCAGCCCTATGTACAGTGTGTTACAGTAGTCCAACCCAGAGGTGAAATTCAACAGGTTATAGCAGGTTCGCTAAAAACAGTAGTAAATTTTCTAAGCAGTTCGGAGAACTGGTTGTTAGAAGAAACCTCCTTTTGTTTTTTTCCACTTTTCAGGGTTAATCCTGTAAGGAAGGCAGGGAAAAAACCTTCTGGTGTTGTTTCTAGCCTAATCTTTATTGCCCTGCTTACAGAAACTGCCCACCCAATCACATGACACCGCCCAGCCACACCCACCAAGCCATGCCCACAGAACCGGTAGTAAAAAAAATTGAATTCCACCACTGGTCCAATCAGTAGCCCCCACCCCCCCCAACCCAAAGCTACTGAGTCTTGACAGGCTTACCAGCTGAAACCTGTTCTGTCCATCCAGACCTTCACAACCTCCAGCCACCTGGTTATTATTACAATATTACAATATACTCTTACTACAATATTAAAGTTTTGATGTTAGGAAAATAGGTCTTCTTCCTAACTCTAACCTACAACTTTCTTCTTAATCCCCTGATTATTTCTAATATCCTTTTCACCTTTGCAGTATGCTGCTTGATTACATTTGTTTCAGATCTTGGAATTACAGAATCGTAAGGTTAGAAGGAATCTTGGAGGCCTTCTCATTCAATCCCATGCCCGAGGCAAGAGACCTTACCATCCCGATCAAACGGCTGCCCAATCTTTTTCTCGAAATGCAGTGTTTGCGCTCTCTTACTTATTCCTCCAAGGTTGATAAAATGGAGAGCCAGATTATTGGAGGCAATATGGAAAATTCTGTAAACCACTTAGAGAAGTCTGTAAGTACTATGAAGCAATATATAAGTCTAAGTACTATTGCTACTGCTATTATCTCCTCTTTTCCCCATTTTTTTCAGGCTGGAACACACACACAAAAAAGGCCAGCTGAGCAAGTTGCTTAAATCAAAATCGATGACGGACTCTTAAAAGCTGCTGGATTCACAGTAGCTACCCTTATAGAGTTCTCAGCCTCTTCTTTTCTCCAACAGCCTCTTCGTCTATCAACATTCACCATTAATCCACTTCTGTACTACAGATTTCTTTTGTGGCTGTGGCTGCTGAAGGGCTCACTTGGTGATGAACTTCAGCTCTATCAAGAAACTGCTTATTCATTTTTTCTTAACCATGTTGTACAAAGCTACCTCTTTTTCCTTCCTTCTTGGTTTCATTGGCCCAACTCCTCTTTGCTTTGCTTTCTTTTTTATTCCCTCTGATGAAAACCCAGGTCTCAGCACCTGTATATACCTGTCATACCAGTACCAGAACCCCTCTCTTGTCATCATATTATTTTCTTTGCTGCCCATCTGAGAAGCACAGAAAGAATAGGGATTTGTGCTGCTTCCTGAAAATTTATGTAACTTAGTGAAATAAGAGGAAGGAGAAAAGGAAAAAACAAGGGAAGGGGAAGAGTTTTTCTTTCACTAATAACCATACTAAATAAACCAGACGGTACAATTTGCTTCTTCCAGAACTTTCCCTGAGGAAGTACATGAGGAATTATAGTCCAATAATAATTGGAATATCACAGGCTATGCAACTCTGCACTATGAAATTTTTATTTCTATTAACAATTCAGCAGCTCTAACGGTCCTTCTTTTCCTCTCTGTGTAATAAAAAATTACAATGCATGCTATGGCACACAATGTAAAGGTGACACTATTGATGTAGAACCAGCAGTTCCCAGACTAGAAAGAGCATGTTTAGTTGCCTCCCAAGGCCATTAAGATACCAATTAATTGAAAGAGCAGGATGCAAAAGCTTAAACTCAGGAGCATAGTTACACTACAGATAAAGATTCTGACTTCTTTGCACTGCAGTGGGCAATCAACAACTGTATTTAAGACTTTCTTCCTGTTTCCAATAAAAACTAACTTGCTAAGCTCTTACTAATACTTTTGCCAAGGGCAGCCAAGAGCAAACATAACAAAACTTGTGATTAACTGCCAGGACCAGATCTGATGTTTAAGACATGCTTGTGCCCTCTAAAAGTAGGTCTATCAGATCTTATGGTCTATTTTATGAACATAATTGGGATTGTAATTCCCATCACATAACCACATCACATAGCAATGTATTCCCAGCAATGAGCAACCCCATTGTTAAGCAAATCCATTGGTCTTTAGCAGAGGTGAAATTCAGCTGGTTCGCACCGGTTCTATAGAACCGGTTATTAGAAGAAATCTCCTTTTGTTTTTTTCCCCCACTTTGCAGAGTTAATCCTGTAAATAAGGCAGTTATTCCTAGCCTAATCTTTATTGCCTTGCTCAAAGAAACTGCCTCTCCCCTTATTACATTGTAACTTTGGTGAAGTTTAATTCTGTGCGTGGTGATGTTTAATCCTGTGGCCATACCCACAGTAGTAAAAAAAATTGAATTTCACCACTGGTCTTTAGCTGAAGACCACCATAATCCAAGCCATTCTCGTTCTGGTACCTCCCAATCCTGAACTTTAGTAAGATAAGTGACTATGTCCAACTTCTCCCACCTACCATCTCTGCTCTTTTGCACTCTGCCTTGCATGGCAACAAGCAGTCCTCAAACTGGGTGGCTCTGGAACTCCTTGCCACACGGTGGTTCAGGGGCTTCTTAATGTGCCATGGCTCTGGGGCAGAAAGCCCCGGAGCTGCAACGCAGCATAAAACTGCAGTCAGCCATGAAAGTGTCAGCTTCCTATCCCAGTTAAGCTGCATGGGGGGGGGGGGGGGGAAATCCATAGCTATCCTGACAAGCCTCAGCTATATTAGGAAGCCCAGTAGCGTGGTATGAAGTTTCAGTCTGGCAACCCAGTGGAAAGTCACAGCCATCCCAGGAAGCCCCAGGTGTCCCTGCCTTTGCCGCCTTGTGTTCTGAGACCCCTGCCACCCTGCATTCTACCACCCCAGCTGACCTTTTTATCAGTGGTGGAATTCAATTTTTTTTACTACTGGTTCTGTGGGCATGGCTTGATGGGTATGGCTGGTGGCAGTCATGTGACTGGGTGGGCATTTTCTGTAAGCAGGGCAATAAAGATTAGACTAGAAACAACACCAGAATGTTTCTTTCCTGCCTTCCTTACAGGATTAACCCTGAAAAGTGGGGAACAAAACAAAAGGAGATTTCTTCTAACCATTGGTTCTTTGAACTGCTTAGAAAATTTACTACCGATTCCAGCAAACCTGCTAGAACCTGCTGGATTCCCCCTCTGCTTTTCACCATCTTCTTGTCCCCGCTGAGGATGAGGTGGTAAAATCACTGTATATAACAATGGACTTTGGCCTAGAGAAATTTGCTACAATAGCAAAAAGCAGGGTGAAATAGCCAACAATAACTGAATTGCAATACAAAATGGCCAAACCATCAGGAGCCATGAAGATAACGCATTTGGATTTGGGCATTTTACAGTTAGAAAACGTCAATCCTGAACAAGTTAAAAATGTGATTAATGAAGAAACATGACAGATTCCCTAAAGACAAAATGTAATAGAGGAAATACCATCAAAGGCATCAATACCTGAGCCCTGCCTGTGATATGATACACTGCTGCAATTATTAACTGGATACAAGCTGAACCGGACAGTCTGGACTGAAAAACAAGAAAACTGATGACTATTCATTCTGCATAACATCCCCTTAGCGATATTGATGGTCTATACCTGCCCTGCAGAAATGGAGGCAGAGGTTGACTTCAGGTCAAACCGTCAAAGAAGAAAAGCATGACTTGGCTAATTATATAAAAGACAGCCAAGAAGAAGTTTGACGCAAGTAAACATTGGAATTTGCTAAATGTACAGGAAACAAAAAATGAATACTGAAATGCTGTAATAATAACACAGAATTCCGGCAAAAAAAAAAAGGATTACATGGTCAGTTTCTATGAAAGATCAAGGGAAAAGAAGAAAAAAAAGGATAAATTTTGGCAATGGCATTTAACCAGAACATTAAAAAAAATTCTGAATGTTTGATTTTGTCTGTAGAAGAGCAAGATGTTCGAACCAATGCATTCAAGGCCAGAATTGAAGAAAAATCATCAATGATTCAAAATGCAGATTGACCAAAGAAGCAAAAGAAAAAGTAAATCATATACTCAGCATGTGCAAGATTGCACAAACTGATTATAAGCAATGACATACAGTCACCAAAACAATTCACGGGAATGTTTGTAAAAAGTATTATGTGCCAATAATGAAAAAAAATAGTAGGAATGTATAATTACTAGGTATTATTTAATTAATAATAATAAAATATAGCTTCTACATGATATGGGAACAATTTTAAGAAGAAGAAAAAAAACACAGTTTGGATATTCAGTGATGCTCATCTGCCAGTTTGTAGGGGAGTCTACTTTTGGGTCAAGACTGAAAGGGAGACTTAACGAAACAATTCTTTTGATAAGAAAGACAAAAAAAGTGTAGATAATGGACATGACTCAAAGTGTGCACACTGAACTGGTAGCAAAACCAGTTGGATTCCACCACTGGTGCAATCCCAAAACAATTGGAGCACCATTTTAACACTATTGGCATTGACAAAATCTCCATCAGTCAATTGCAAAAGGCAGTTTTACTCAGAACAACTCACATCCTGCAATGATACTTCAAACAACACCAAACATTAACATCTGCCTATCCTAGGTTTGGAAGAACTCAATAAGTGGATACAAATGCCAAATCCAGTTTGAACATCTGGCTGATTGTGTGACAGACCATAGCAATAGTATAGCAATGGATAATCTCACTGATCTTTGGCAGTTCATATTGACTACTTTTGGGAATCTTGATCTAAATCCCATTATAGAATGGAATGCCTTCTCTCACTTCATTGAAAGGAAACTTAGATTTTGCATATGGGAAATCTAAAAAGAGAAAAGGCGAAGCAGGAAGTGAAAGTGAATGCTTGCATCAGTTGCTCTTGGAAACAAGTTTTAAATCAAGTTCTGAACCTATTAAAAAAGTAGAACATAAAAAATAAAAACGGATATCTTTTAAAATATGATCTGCTTCCCAAATGTTTGGTATCACTGAAATCTTTAAGTGTAATGTTGTTATTTTCTTTTCCTGGTGCCTAATTAATTCTGATTCATGTTTCACCTATTATTTTAAAGTAATAGCAGAATATTTTAAACATTCTGCATCAGGGAGTGTTTATTTCACAAAAATGTCAGCTTTTTCACACAACATTTTTAAAGTTATTTTAGATGGTTACTTACTTTACTGTAGAGTCATTTGAGATTGCTATGCATGTATTTAGTACCCTGTTCTATTATATGCTATATATTTCTTTAAACAAAAGCAAAATAAGTTAATATAAACTCTTTTCTCATTATGTAGTTTTAGAATGTGAACATTTCTAATTATCTAGTATAGTTCTGCCAAATAAATAATCAATCATATGCATACCGAAATGCTGTAATTATAGGTAGTGCAATTAAACTGCAATCTTCAACTTAATTTCCCCAGTAAGTTGTTATAGAAGGACCGGGTAATCATGGGCCACACATGGCTTTTCTGAGGATTTTAAATTTAGTGGGGCTTATCCCAGATAACAAAGTTGCCTCACAATCATGAGGCTGTGAGTTTGATTTCTAAATTGCAGCGGATATTCATCTCTTGGGTACAATGAGTAGTTGTTTGCTGCAAACTTTGAATAGGCATCTGGAAGGGCATCCAGACAGTAAACACGCAAGCTCCATTCAGTCACCTCAACTCTATCCCAATACAAAGGTTTCAAGGTCATTAAAAGAAAAGAAAAATCCAGATAACAAAGGAGCTCGAGTTTATTCCATTTGAACAGAACCGCAGAAATAATCTCTTGGCATATGTCTTTTTACCTCATCCTTTTTATTTCACGAGTTGGAGAGCAAGGGATATTTCAAACCATTATCCACTCCATTTCTTAAGTACATCTGACAGCTTAAACACTCAAGGGGCAACCTGCAGTATGACCAAAGGTGAATATCACATTTCTGATTTTGAGCAAACTATTGAATTCATTCCTCCTTCTGCTGCTGTTTGATTGATGTTGGATATTCATTTCAGCTTTGTAGTTTAGCCAGGCAGTAAGCATCAAATTAGTAAGCCCAGCTGTAAAAGTTGAATGACTGAGGAGTCCAAGGGTTCTTTAGAAATAACATGTTAATGATTACTTGGGAAAGGAATTTGGGATTTCTTGGCATGCAGAAGGGAATGGACCAAATCAGACATGAAGTTAAGTGAAGGGATGCAATTAATATTCTTTTTTTAAAAAAATATAATATAGGCGATTTGGATGTCCCTAGACATATGGAGAGGGAGAGATGAGTCCTTCCACATCTGCCAAATAGTTCAACAAAAATTTAAATCGATTCCTAAGCAGCTGTCTACATTTGAAAGGATGACTCCATTGAAACTATGTTGAAATTTAGCCTGTATGATATAATTAAATAATTTCTCATGTATATGATCAATCCTTCAGCTTGTTTCAGCCCCATATTTCTTGAAAATTTCATGAGAGTCATTTGAATTTTGGTTGAATGAAGCAAGGAATAATATATTTCAAGAGAGACTGGGTGCCAGGAGCCCATTTCATAGATGACATCTTTCTGAAGTATGAGATGCCACATCTATGCAGGGTTTCTAAGGACACCCTCCTTAGCACAGCACCAAGAGACCCATTAGATTAGATTAGAATTCTTTATTGGCCAAGAGTGATTGGCCACACAAGGAATTTGTCTTTGGTACATATGCTGTCAGTACATAAAAAGAAAGGTACATCCATCAAGAATCATAAGATACAACACTTTATGATAGTCATAGGGTACAAATAAGCAATCAAGTCATATTAGGAAACAACAATCAGTGTAAAGCATAAGGATACAAGCAACAAAGTTATAGTCATAAGTGGGAGGAGGTAGGTGATAGGAGTGATGAGAAGAATCATAGTACTTTTATCTGTCCTATATATCATTTCATATTCTCTTGTTTCTTTAAAAATGTTTTCCCCTGTAATTGTTAAAATTGGAGTATCACCCTTTCTATATCATTTGGTTATCCCTTCAAGGATTTATGCCCTAGAAATTATAATTCTGAATATAA
>JAEANM010013468.1:0-14381 GCA_017656035.1 Myanophis thanlyinensis | reverse complement strand
AGCCAGCATGGCTGGCTTAGGAATTCTGGGAGTTGAAGTCCACGAGTCATGAAGGAGCCATAATTGCCCACCCCTGGTATAGGTACCTGGCTCAATACCATGTTTCTCCAAAAAAAATGACCCAACTTGAAAAGGAGCCCTATCATGTTTTTCAGTGCATGCAATGAAATTAAGTCCCACCTACAAAATTAGCCCTAAGAGCCTGCCCACACTGAGATGCAGGGGTTGGGGCGAGGTACACAGGTAAAAAATAAGGTAGGGTAGGCATGGGTGGGGTGGAGCTGCCCTACTTACCAGGCCTCACACACCCCGACACCTGGGGCGATCCGGAGCTCTGTTATTGGCTGCAGAGGGCTTTCCAGAAGGCATCTGAAGGTGAAACAGAGGCCGGGCCAATGTGTATGAGTGGCAGCAAGCGGCTGCAGAAGAAGTGGGCCAGCAGTGAGCTCGTGCTCGGCAGGGCTGTTGGTGCCACTGCCGCGAGGTGAGTCAATAATTAGAACCCTCCAAAAAGAAGACCTAGCCATTTTTTGGGTGGATGAAAAGAAAATAAGACCCAGTCTTCTTTTTGGAGAAACACAGTAGTAGCTGTGAAAAGGGATCTTGGAGTCCTAATGGACAATCCCTTCAGTATGAGCCAGCTGTGTGCTGCAGCTGCCAAAAAAGCCAATGCAGTCCTGGACTGCGTTAACAGAGGGATAGAATCAAATCACGTGAAATGTTAATACCACTTTATAATGCCTTGGTAAGGCCACACTTGGAATACTGCATGTAATTTTGGTTGCCACGATGTAAAAAAGAGGTTGAGACTCTAGAAAGAGTGCACAGAAGAGCAACAAAGATGATTGGGGCAATGGGCAAGCAGCCCTGAGAAATAGCTTTGCCCAGAGACTTCTTAAATCTGGTAGCGCTTCTGGATCTCTTTTTTTTTTTTTACAGATGCCTAACAGTTGTGACGAAAGGATGGTTTGGGAGGGGTGGGAGTGTATGAGCAAGATAGAAACTTTGAATGTGTCCTAGTTGAGGCAAACTTGAAATCTTTTTGGCAGTATGCTTTATCAAAACTGCTACATGAACATAACTGACATGTTTCTTTTTATTAAGACAATAACTCTTGAGGACAGTTAACTGGATGGGTGGGGAGGTAACTTGAGGTTTGACAGTGATGAATATTTATGCTTATGTATTACCCCTGCATAGGTAACAGGTGTGCATAATTATTTCCTATGCACCTTGACTATTTTTTTCTCCTCCTTTCCTGAAATGTATAAATGTGCATCCTTTTGTCTGTGGGAGACCCTTTGTCAGCTGTTTCTCAAACCCCGTTATTTTCTGGAGGGAATTTACTCCAGCGCAGACTGAATCAACAATTACTTCTTGAGCCTTAATTATCAGTTTTGAGATCCTGCGTTTGATTCCACGGTATATTTTGATGTAGGCAAATTGATGGGACCAGTGGATAATTGGTCTTTTCGGGGAAAGCTCTGAGCTGGTCTCATAGCTTAGACTGGGGGTGCCCAATAGTCAATCACGATCTATCAGTCGATTGCAAAGATCGTCTGGGTAGATTGCATGAAGAATGAAGGCTCCGCTGCTGCTTGTGTTTATTTTAAAAAGTTTTCTTGCCTTTTGCTGCGCTTTGTAAGCGGGATTGCTCCTGGGCAAGCAACTGGAAGAAGAGAAGCCGCAGCTTGTGTTTGTTTTAAAAAGTTTTCCTTTCCACGAGCCACAGCAATGGCTTCTCTTCTTCCAGTTGCTCGCCCAGAGCAATTCCGCTTTCAAAGCGCAGCAAAAGGGAGGAAAACTTTAAAATAAACACAAGCTGCATGAAAAAAGGAAGCCCTGCCTATCCCTTCCTGACCCAGTGGGTGGGGCCAAACATTGTCACTGCTACCGGTACGGTAGAAGTAGCTCACAAGCCTAGAAAGTGTGTGCACCCCTGGTTTAGACAATCATTTCTTTGCCATGATTATTGTCCATGTTAATAAGAAGTGGGAATTGATGACTGTATCAAAGGGGGTTGGTTTTTAAAGGCAGCTGCATTGGTCACTTTCTCTTTCCATGTTTGTTCTTCAGATTAAAGACTTGGACTCTGAAAACAAGGCTCCCTCTGAGTGGGAGGTGGAGATCCATCCAGATCAGCTGGCTCACAGCGAAGCTAAAATTCTATCCCTCATGAACTCAGGTTCTGTGAAGGATCTTATGGGCCTACACTTCATTGGCAAGAAGAAAGCAGATCTCATTGTGAGCTGGAGAGAAAATTATGGATACTTCCAGAAGGTTGGTGGTCTCAGAAGGCAAAGTTTATTTGGAACATATTGCTGACCCTCTAATTTCTCACACGAGACAAACAACATTTTATCATCTGAACTCCACACTTTTTTAAAATAATAACAATCCAATTCCATTCATCGTGTGTTGCAGACACTGGATGCCAGTTTTGTTTGTTTGGGGCGTGGAAATCATAAAGGTGACATCTGCTGAAGCATGTGATGCCCAACAGGGCTATTATTTGTAGTTAGGCTGCTGTAAATTGATCAAAATTTAGACAATCCAGATTCAAAATCCTCATGGTATTGTACTTGATGCCCCAATAATAACAGGATCGCTGCTGGTTTCTTTAAAACGTTTGCAATCTTTCTTTGCAAATCTGGGTATTTTGTAATCCTGTAATCCTCCTCACCTCCCTCCTGCCTCCATGCCATGAAGGGCATGGAAACATTGACCTGAAGATAGGTGATGGATAAGTTAACCTCTAGTATAAATTTATATCCGTTTATTGAACTTGCACTGCAACAAGCAATGACAATTTTACTACCACAACTTGATTATTTTGATGGCACTTTACAGGTAGTCCTCAACTTACAACCATTCATTTAGTGACCAAAGTTATAATGCCCTTTTAAAAAACGACCTTATCACACGTTTTCACACTAACAACGGTTGCAGCATGCTTATGGTCTCATGTGACCAAAATTCTCACGCTTGGCAACTGGCTTGTATTGATAATTGCAGTGTCCCGGGGTCATGTGTGATCACCATTTGTAAACTTCCCAGCTGGCTTCCAACAAGCCAGGTCAATGGGGGAAGCCAGATTAGCTTAACAACTTCATGATGCTCTCAACAATTGCAGTGATTTGCTTAACAACGCTGGCAAAAAAAAAAGTTGTGAAATGAGACAAAACTCATTTAACAGTAGCCTCCCTTGGCAATGGAAATTTTGGGCTCAGCTGAGTCATAAGTTGAGGACTACCTATCATATTTTTTGCTCCATAAAATGCACCTGACCATAAGACACACTCCAGTTTTGGGGCCCTTTTCCGACCCTTCAGTCCCAAGGCGCAGAGGCCCCAAAAAAGTGCCAAAAACAGTGGCAAGTGGAGGCCAAAAGCGGTCAAAGGGTGGATGGGGCTTTGGCAATATTTGCTCCATAAGACACACAGACATTTCCACCCACTTTTGGGAGACAAAGTGCATCTTATGGAGCGAAAAATACGGTGTATTAGTGAGATTTCTGAAAATCATAGTTAATATTTTTGGCCCAGTTTGTATGATGGGTACAATACCTTATTGTATTGATTTTTTTTTTCTTTTTATAGGTACAGGATCTTGGGAAAATACACAGTATTACAGCTAAGCAAGTAGACTCTTTTATCAAGGTATGCATTTAGTCAAGTTTCTACTCGGTACAGAAAAAGTTTATCTAAGTTTTGTCATGTAATTGCATCAGAGTTCCAACTGGCAGCGTAGCTGAAGGCAGGGAGTGATGGAAGCTGTCATTCAACATCTGGAAATTCACCTTTGTGTAAGCACACACATCCCCTAAAAATAGGATATAACATGAATATTCTGTTCAATTATAGAATCCCAGTACTTATCCAGCGTCTACACTTATGGCTTCAATGTTAAAGTCTTAGCACAAAGAAAAGTAAGGGTAATCAGTGGTAACGGATAATTACAAAGGAGTATATAATTTCTTACTTAAAGCCAGAAAAGTTGCTAGCTTCTTAAATTTGCTAACAAAAATAATAATACGACTTTTTAATGAGAAGTGATCTAGCACTTAGAAGGCTAATTGTTTCCTTTCTACTATAAAACAGTTTGCCTTGCTTACCATCAGCAGAGGAGATACTAAGACTCAAGGGTCTCCAACCTTGGCAATTTTAAGACTTGTGGACTTCAACTCCCAGAATTGCTGAGGAATTCTGGGAGTTGAAGTCCACAAGTCTTAAAGTTGCCAAGGTTGGAGACCCCTGGACTAAGTGATTTATTCTTACTCCACCTTCCTAGATAGAATTCCTTGCCACATATGGTGACTAGCTTAATAATTAAACATATTCTTAATTAAGACATAGTTTCTGAGTGCTGTATTAATGGCTTGATACTATGGCTAAATTTGCACATTCTAATAAATTCCCAGGTCACCATTTGATGGATTGTATGCTGAGTTACAGAAGACATTTCAATCCCCTTGAACTCACATTAGCAAACCAGAAAACTAAATCTAGAATTTTCATGAATTCAAGTAGCAGCTTTATTTAACTGGCATGAAAAAGAATATCAAGGATAAAAACAAAATAAAAAGGAATATGGCACAAAAGGAGAGACAATTGTGTACCTAGAATTGCTCATGCTTGGAGTCGATCTGCTGAAATTAATTAAAGCTGTTGTCACTAATTTGATCCACTGTAATTGGTGGATTTATTCTCAAATTGGAAGCATCTGGATCCAAATTACAGTTGGAAAGCTTCTATCAGAAACAAACCTAGCTTGTTTCTGATGGGTTAAGGGAGAATGGGTTTTTTTAATCTGTCCTTTACACACATAGTTTTTATTAAACATCAAAATATAATATGAAAATGAAACAATGGAGAAGTGGGGGAGAGAAATGTAGGAGAAAGGAGAAAAAGCATTAGCTTCTGACTCTTTTCAGTGCAATAGAATAATAACATTACAGTCTCAACTTTTACTTTTGCATAATTAATAGCCATTTCTACAACAAATTTGTCTAATCAGCAAAACACGAAGGAAATCTTATTTCTTATTTATTTTATTTTATTTAAAGCACAAATCCTTTTGCTAAAGGAAGTTTCAGTCACAGAGATAATCAGTCAATGCCTACCGATGGAACAGTTCAGAAAGTAGCTATATTCTTTATCTGTGATCAATAAAGACTTACACATTGTTCTTTTCTGATTGTCCAGGCAAATATCATCAAATTTCAGAAATCACAGGACTGACACTGTGAAACAGCGTCCCCAACATCAGGCTTTTTTATTATTGCTGGTGCGTTCATTTTTATTTAACTAATACAGGTTTTTAGCTATATTAGATGTTTAAATCTCAGAACAATAAATGATTTTCACTAAAAACAATCCAGCATTCACAACCAACAAGGCATCCACATTCTACATAAAGAAGATGATAATATTTTCAGTGTTAAAATAAAGGAAAATTATTAAATTTTAAATTTTGGGCAATGCTGTCCTTTTTTCATCTTCCATTTCTTTTCTTTCCGTTTCCTTGGTCTCTGGTCAAAAATTCTGAGCTTAAGCTAGTTATTTGGAATATTATTCCAAAGGTTTATATACATTTTCCATCCTGCATTACCATTTGTATTTTGAAAAGCATTATGGATGATAAAAATTTAGAATATGTCCCCTCATTGCTAATGATCAAGCTTTATTGTAGAATCAGAATTGCTGTTCTGCTATGGGTGTTGTGTTTTGGATTCAGAGTATGGGATGCATTGGAAATAAACGATCAGCAGCCAAAATCTCCAAGAGAAAACAATGATATTTTTATTCCTCATTTCTTCATGCACATACAGGTACAGTGGACCTACTTAAATCATCAATACATTTGCCTTACATTCTCTAGTACCGTTACAAATTTACCTCCCACTTTTCCTTCATTGGCTTAGTAATTATGATGTCACAACCTATCCAAGTATCTAAAATGAATACATGATCCCCGCCCTTGATTATATCTCCCACTACTCTAATTCCATCTCCCCCTGCCCTTATTAACGAATTTCCTTTTATGGTCCTAGTTTCCTAGGGGTTGTCTCTTAGAGCAAGGGTGTCAAATTCGATTTCCTTGAGGGCTGTATCAGGGTTGTGTTTGACCTTAGGGGGTTGGGGGGTGTTTGTGGAGGCCCCAACGCTCTACTCCCAAGCTGAGCAGAGTTGATTTATGTTGATTATGATTTAAATCACTAGTAAAAAGGCTTGATTTAAATCAACTCAATTTAAATCATAATTTTTAAAGAGCAACTGTCATCTCTGTCCCGCAGCAGCTCCTCCTCTGACCTGTGTTTGACTCACCAACAGTCCCAATATTGCGGAATATATAGCCTCACGCTACTACATAACTAAGCTCCATTTCATGCTGAATAAACTAAATTATTAATGTAACTTAAATAGAAAACTATCTTTAGATAGATTTTTTTTACTCCAAAAGCATTTTATTTAAAAAAAATTGATAAAAACAAAAAAAAATCCATTTACCGTAATTTTTTTTAAATCTGATTTTTTTAAAATTTTTAAAAATCTATTTTTATCCATCCTGGGCAGAGAGACTGCAGGCCAATCCTTCACTGTTTCCATGGCGGCCCTGCAGGCCAGATCTAAGCATCCTGTGGAGCAGATCCAGCTTATGGGCCTTGAGTTTCACAAACCTGCTCTATAGTAACTATAAGATTAGTAAATTCTGGTTATAGACAGTTTCTGACATAGCAGAGGCCTCTGATCCTAGCTCTTAAATACAATTCTCAAGCTTCAGCCTAGCTTGTAAGATTAGAAACTTATACAATGTATTTTGTTCACAGGTCAAATGTCTTTTTACAATTCTGTAAAAACAATACAACTCTTTCCCACAGCAGAACTCAGTACAAATGATTTGACTAATAACTCCCATGAAGCCAAATGTCATGGTTGTACCCAAGGTGCTTTTCCAAGAGGCAACTGGACATGAAGCCAATTGCATATACCAGTAAATTTTTGATTCAAGTGATGCTTCCTCTTTAAAATTTTCACAGAGCACACAGTCATAAAAAATCGAGTGAGGCTTTATTACTCTCATCTGAAAGAATCTTGGCAAAGGTATGGGTAATATAGGAGAACGGACACAAAACAATTGTATTCTCTCCCAAAATACTTAAGCCTCTTAAAATGTACATGTAGCATTTATTGACCTGCTAAAGCAGGGGTGTCAAACTCATGGCCTGAGGGCCAGATGGTCACACTATGCTCACCCCCGGTTTAGCTAAGGGAAATGTTGTGATACATCACTTGATGTATTGTCGCAAGTTTGACATCTCTGCTAAAGTGAAGAAATAGCAGTCCCAGTGGACTGAACGCTTCTGATTCTTGACTACAGGATTTCTACCAGCTACCCTTCCAAGCTCAGCAAAATATGGTTGGCAGCGTTCTAATGAAATAGGCAGGGATACCTATTTATGAGATTTGGATTAGAGTAACTTCTGCTCCAAATATAGTAATACTCAAAGAGAAATAGAGGTGCATGCTATTGATATAAAGCATGCTTCTGTGATCCTGTGAGATGCTCTAGTCTAGACTTGAAATTTGGTGTCTGTGACATGAGTCTTTGTAGCCATCAATTTGGTACCACACTTGTCCCAACTATTGCCTTCCGTCTAGTCATCACTTTCTTTAAAGTCATATTTTCCATCCAGGTTCTCCATTTCTTTCCACTAAATTCAAATTTTATTTGTCATATACACAGTCATATCTGGTACAATATGCAGTGAAATGCTTATGTGACCGCCCGCGACTGCTATTGGTAGTAAGGCAATAGAATAGTCTAGACAAGATGGGAAGATAGGTTAGGAAGTAAGTTAGGAATAGCTGGAAAACTTAGGAATGAGGTAGTAATAGGGGTTCCTGTTGTAGTCTTGAGTGTTCTTGTGGTTTCTGGTTTAGAGTCTGTATTGCCTGTGGAAAAAAGCTTCTCAGATGTTAAGAACCAGCCACCGGCATGTCTGAACAAAGGCTAGCTTGACCAGATGATAACCCTCACCATGTTTACTTACAGTATATTCTTGTTACAGACATAAGTTAGTCTTCATCATTCAATGTTTAACCACAGTTTACTCATTAGATAATCCAATCAACTAACTTCTAGTTACATATCATAATGTCAGTAATTAAATGATAAGGGAGTAAGATAGGAAGAGAGATATAGGAAGATAGAATACATAAGACATCTTGGTTTCCCTCATGGAGCGAAGGTTATAGAATCAAAGGACATAGAATTATAAAGTTTTAAGTGGGAGACTTGGTGTTTCTATATCAAGACAGTTTGCTGCCTATACAATATACAAACCCTACACTCAGACTCTGTGTTAGCCTTCAGAGAGCAAAAATGCTTTCCTGGCTGCATTGTGGTGGACAGTCCATTGTTAGAGTGGCTGAGGTCCTTTGCTATCTTCCAAGCTTTAGTCCAGCAACAGTTTGCTGTAGATGGAGTGCAATTCAGGGAGCTTGGTGCAGATGATGCACTCAGCTGAGCATACCACCCTCTGTAGTGCTCATCTGTCCTGCACAGTGCTGTTCCCGAACCAGGTTGTGATGTTGGCCGTCAGGATGCTCTCTACAGATCAGGAGTAGAAGTTCCTAAGCACCTTGGAGGGTAGTCTGAAGCCTCTCAGGCGTCTGATGGTAGAGATGTTGTCAGGCCTTTTTCACCACAATGTTGATGTGACAGGTCCATGACAGGTTCTGTGAGATGTACACACCGAGGTATCTGAAGCAGTCCAGTCTCTCCACTGGACTCCCATTGATGACCAGGGTCTGATATTTTCTTTCCTGTTTTGTTCTGGTCCACTGTCCTTTGTCTTGCTGACATTAAGGAGGAGGTTGTTTTTCTGAGACCAGTTCTCCAGGTTTCTCCAAGCCCGTTCAAAGGGTGTTCATCCCAAATTGTATAGGTAAAAAGTCTGCAGAGATTCTCAATCATTCCAAAGGTTCTTTTTCAGGAGGCAACTGGACGTCCTTGTTTTTTCTTTTGAAGATGTTGAATGGTGTGGAAGTAGGAATGGATTTTTAGAGCGGGGAAAAATAATTGCAGACCACAGAATCCAGGAGCGCCACTCAGGTAACCCTGAGGACACAGATAAATCTGTGGAATGAAAGGCATATAAATCCTTTCATTCCACATTATCCTGTCCGAGCTGAAGAAGCTTCTTGGATAAGAAGCAAAACGTCTTCAAAAGAAAAAAAGTAAAGTCCAACTACCTCCCGAAAAAGCACTTTTGGGGATTACGGATGGAAACTTCTCAATTGTGATCATATGTCAAGGGCTACCTGTACCATGTTATACACTCATGAGTCTTGTGACATCTTAAAAAGAATACACAAATGTGGTTCTAATAGTTCAAACATATAGTGGATGGTAAATCAACAGAAGTAACATTCCTCTCTAAAATGCCGCTATACAGTGGTACCCCTAGATACGAAATTAATCCGTTCCAGGGTGGCCTTTGTATCCTGAATTTTTCTTATGTTGAAGCAGCCCATTCAGGCAAAATGTGGTTTTGGCTCCCTCCTCAGGCCGACAAGGATTGTGTTTTTCCGCTAAAACAAATTTCTGCCTGGATAGTCTCTGGAGATGAGCTGAAAGGCAAAAAGGGAATTGGATTGTTCCCTCCCATATTTGGGTAACCAAATACTTCCACAGAAAAAGAAACACACACACATATATATATAGTAAAAATAATTAAGGAGATCTGGGCATGGTTTCCAAGAATATTCCCTTGAGTTCAATCTCTTGCCCTCAGCCTAAGTAAGTGGCTTCAGGTAACATTATTAACTACTCACTAATGAATTCATACAACATACTGTACTTAAAACTTCCATGAGCTGGATCACACAAAATACAGATCATGCATAGGCATTCCAAAATGCAATGACCTCTACAGATTAAATCTGTTGTGTGTGGAGGGGGAGGTGTCGTTGAATTAAATTCGTTCTGCCTGGCCTCAGCCATAGTTTTACCAAAGCCATGAGGAGAAACCAAACATGTTTATTTTATTTATTTATTAGAATTTGTCAACCAGTAACAGTAAAACGGATACAAGAATAAAAAATAATAAAACAATGACAGGCACATTTGTGCACTTATGCAAGGACAAATTTGCGCAAGGACAGTTACTCAAATGTTGACTTTTAGCTTCACCCAACCTATAAAAAAATCAATTCTGGGTCAGAGTTAGAAGCCCTCACTCTCCCCTCATGTTGCCTAACGAGAGAGAGGGAGGGAGGAGCGGCACCGCCCAGGAGCACAGAGGAGCTCCCGCCCATACCGTGCTACCGCCTGCGCATGCGCCCCCAGGCCACCTCGATTGACTTAGTCTGCCATCACTCCCTTTCTTTTGACCTTTCCCTGGCGGACGTGATTTTGCCTTTCTGCGCAAGCGCGACTTTACTGCCACCCGCCGCGGGAGGGTGAAATAAAGGAAGTCAAACCCGCCTCTGTCTCGTTGTTTTGAGTAGACGGATACCCGGATGTACAGAGTAACTGTTTCATGGCCGGGGGGGAGAGAGAGAGAGAGAGAGACGCGACGGGGCCTTTGGGAGCATGCGCACTGTCGCCCTCCGTTCCTCTTTCTCTTTGGGTCGCGGCATCCTGCGGAGCTGCTGCCCCGGAGTCCAGGCGGGGCTGAAGGGGAGGGGCCTGGCTTGAGCCCGCCCTGCTCCCGTGGGGGGAGGTGAGTGGATCGAGGTGTGGGGGTGGTGCGAGGTCGGGGTGCGGCAGGGAAAGGTTGCCGGATCTGGGCTGCAGAAACCAAAACTACCACGAGATGGCAGCAAAGGAGCATATAAAGCATCTCCATCGTTTGCTGCCATCTAGGGATGGCCCGGGAATTGCACCCAAGATTTCACGCCCTGAGTGGACAGGAAGCCCCCCATAGGAGAGGCAACATGTCCTGGGGCCAGTCCAAGACAAAAGATTGGCAGCAGGGAGATCCTGGTGCTGGGAGCACTTAAATAGGAATTAAACTTGGAAAATTGACTTTTTTCCATAGGCGAAACTGTCACTTTTAACTTCTGATATGTTAGCAATATTCTGCTTTCCTCCCATGCAGGCACGCCCCAGGATCCGAGTCAAGAAAAATCAATAGTACGGTAGTAATAATAAATAATGCAAGAGTGAATAAAGGCGGCCTGGTGATGGGCAAGCAGGAAGAGGAATACGTACAGTAATATCTGGAGAGCGTAAGGGCAGCAGGGTGGAGCTGGGCAGGACAAGGAAATAATCCCACTGGGCAGGGATGTTTGTTGGGGCAAAGACCAGTTAGCACAAAGTTGAAGGCAAACCCATTGTTTCCTCTTAGCGTTGCCAGGTGTGTGGATTGTCACAGAGAAGCCGAAGGTAGGTGGGTTTGGATGTGCTAGCAGATCTCTGGGTGGTCCCCGTTGTCTAATATATCTCCCTCCCCTGATTGCTGCTCTATGAACGTACTAAACCAATTCCAACTTGTTGGACAATCAGTATAGCTGGGTGGATTGTGGCCGTTCAGTGACGGCATCACTTGGAGGCTGCCACTTGGGTGGGAAGGTGGCTCGATCACTTTGGAAACCTAAAAGGCAGTTCTTTTCAGTTAAGTTCTTGGGGGGGGAGCAAGAACAGGCTTTGTGTGTGAAAAGATTGATGGAGCAGGTTCTGGTACTGATCACTAGTTTTGTTTGAGCATATGTCTGGTCTACTGCCTTTGTGCTTTGATTTGAGTTATTTAGATATGGTGACTAAACATCACTTGGTTGGTTTTACCCAACGTCAGACAAGCAAGTCACTATACGGCTTAGCAGTATGATGTGTCACCCCCCTCAATCATTCTGTTTGTGAACTCTTAGCGAAAGGGATTCCTTCCTATTTGGCTCCAGTTAGTAACCTATCAAACAGATCCCGCAAGCTTGAGTGGTATCCATCGGTGCTACCTGCATTATGGAATGAATCCAGTTTTTCTTGCAAAGGGTACATATATTAAAGGGGTGTGTGGAGGTGATAACGAATGGCAGAGCTGCAGCGGGAGCCAAGTCATACTGGAAATAAATTTGCCAGGCTGCATCTTGGTTTTTCTTTAAAAAGGAAACAAAAATGACTGCCTTTTAGAGAAAGTCCCAAAAAGGATTCCCCAAATGCTTCAGCTAATGCTCTCATGCGGGAAATCTGCTGTCGGAAGGTTTCCTTGCTCACTTTCTCTTTTCCCGTAGGTGGCTATGTCAGCTGAGGCCACAACAGATCCATCCCCACCCCTGGAGAATTGTGCTCCACTGGTCCCAACACAGCACCGACGGGATGGCAGGGGTGGGGTAACTGAGATGACTTTGGATCTCAAGCCCTTGAACCCCAGCAGCAAGTACGTCAAGCTGAATGTGGGAGGATCTCTGCATTACACCACTGTGCAGACCCTGACCAAGCAAGATACTATGCTCAAGGCCATGTTCAGTGGCCGAATGGAAGTCCTCACAGATAGTGAAGGTATGAGCCTCAACTTGCCCCATCCTCTCCCACAGCTAGAAATGGGGGTTTTCTGCATGATGGGAGTTTGGGGATTATTCATCCAAGGTGGTTCCCAGGGAGCCCTTGGAAAATTCCAGGGTGACTTATTTTAGAGCAGGCTTTTTCTAACCTCAGCAACTTTTAAGAGGTGTGGAGTTCGACACCCAGAATTCCCCAGCCAGCCATGCTTGATACTTCCTGCAGATGCCCCCATCCAAGTATTAAACAAGCTAGACAAGGTAAACTAAATGCTGCCACTTGCCAAGGCAAAGTAGATTCATAAAAAAAGATTATGTTTGTGTTCTGACCCAGGCTTAACAGAAGCACAAAACAGGCTTTTGGTCCCAAAAAAACCTTCTTTTTATTTGGTTACTGTGAATTATTCTCAGTCACATCCAGAAAAGTCCCGACAGTAAACCTGTCAAGGTTTTATTACAAAAACAGACCTTATGACTCCTTGGCTAGTTGCCAGGCTGAGTTTCTAGTCAAAATACTTGGCAAAGTAGGAACTCAAATAAATCTTCACAATAATGAGTGAACTAATTGTCTCCTACAAACACCACTCCCCTTTTGCTCCTATTTATTCCCTATGGGAGGGGCCATTCAGCATCCACTTGCGCCTTTACTTCCGAGTCAACCCCTGCTCCTTAGTTGTTCCCTTCTCCTGACAGCTCTGTGCATACGTGCATCTGAAACAGGCTCAAGCTGTTCTTCCCCACTGAAGGCAGCTGATAACTGTCAGATGGCCTTGGCCACATCTCTGCCTCCAACGCAGAGCACCCATCAGAGCCTGCCCGACTCCAGGACTGGCCCAAGTTCCTCCCCAATCTCCTTACTGTCCAAGTCTGCCACCAGCTCCACTGGCAGCTGGTGGGCCACAACAATTGGGTCTAGGGTTGTTACATTTTCTTTTTTGAGATATAAAGTACATTGTAAGCCCAGGATTAATTTAAAAAAGAACTTGTTCTTCTAGCATCAACACAATCATGTATCAGTGCAAATAATAATAACTGTATCTTCCCCTCTATGTCATTTTAGAGTGGGGAGATGGCCTAGGTAGATCCTTCACGCAAGGTTTTTCAGCCTTGGCAACTTTGAAGACCTGTGGACTTCAATTCCTAGAATTCCCTGGAGCCTGCATGGATTACTGAATTTGGGGAGTTGAAGTCCATATATTTTAAAAGTTGCCAAGATTGGGAAATCCTGATCTACAGTATCTTTAACTCAGGGACTAACATTAACTGCTTTTCTAGGTTGGATCTTGATTGACCGAAGCGGCCGCCATTTTGGAACGATCCTGAACTATTTGCGAGATGGCTCAGTATCTCTTCCAGAGTCCCAGCGGGAGCTGGAGGAAGTGTTGTGTGAAGCCCGCTACTATCTGATCCAAGGTTTGGTTGAGGACTGCCAGCTTGCACTACAGGTGAGGGTGGCTGGGATGAGAAATTAGAAGGCCCAATGACTTCCTTGAGTCTCACACTCCTTAGAAGAGATGACAAGAGAGGAGAGCAGGATCTGACCTGTCTGCCTAGAGCAGGGGTCTTCAAACTATGGCCTGCCAAAGCCATTAATCCAGCCCGTGTGGGACCAGGAGGTTTCCCCGTCCACATCACCCCCCCCCCATCCACCTGCCCCCTACCTGCCTTCTAGAGGCCGGGGAAGCCAAAAACAGGCTACTTGGAGGCCCTGCGAGGCCAAAATAGGCCCATTTTTGGTTGGTAGAGTGCTACGGGAGGCCAAAAACGGTCCACGCCTAAATAACTTAAAAAATTTATTTATTTAATTTATTTATTTAATTTAATTTATATACCGCCCCCTCTCCCTCAGGACTCGGGGCGGTTTACAGCCAATAAAAA
>JAEANM010013467.1:0-14382 GCA_017656035.1 Myanophis thanlyinensis | reverse complement strand
TTGGCAATTATGTGACTTGTGGACTTCAACTCCCAGAATTCTGGGAGTTGAAGTCCACAAGTCACATAATTGCCAAGTTTGAAGACCCCTGAGGCTTTATGGAGAAAACCTGAGAGGCAAATAATTAAGTTTGAATAGTTCCCTAGAGCAAAATAATATCTTAAATAGAAGACAAGCCAGAATGTGAGAGAAGTTTTCAATAAAATAAAAAGTTGACGGAAAACAAAATCATGGGAGTTGCCCAGTTCTCTCATGTTTTTTATTTTAGGATTGCCACTTCAGGCTAATTTTCAAAGGCATCCACCATTTTTCAAGAATGATGTTGGAGGTCTTCCAGATCATTCATTATTTGGTTAATAGCTTCTGTTCTTATCAGCAAAAACAAGGCAAACCATGATCTGGCCTCTAGTGAAGTGTTTTGAAGTTTTGGAATATTTATGTTATAATAACATTCTATTCTAATTTAAATGAGCCTAAGTGGAGTCAGTGTGGTAATGAGACAGGCTGGAAACTTTTGAAAGTGTCAGAGGCCAACAATTGAATGATCTGTTTCTTCTCAGTTCTTTCCTGATTTGATGTAGTTGGGGTATTGGCTCAGAAGACAGGATTGAAAGGACACATGCCCAGCCACGTCCCTTCCCCACACCAGCAAACCATCTGTCAAGTGACCCAGGAACAAAATCAGGATTGAGTTGCCCTTTGAAATAAACCTATTTGAATGTTATTATGGAATATTTCTGTTTTGTGTGTATATTTGTTGTGTCTAAATTTGAGTGCTTAATAATAGAAAACAAAGAATAGAGTGGAAGAGTGAATATCATCACTCATGAAAAGATGACTTGTTGAAACATTTTCTACTCCTTCTCCCTTAATTTACATAGTTGGGAGGTTGCAATGTATATGTATTTTGCATGAAAAGTAACTAGGTTTTCTTTGCCATAGGTTCCGAGCCATCACTGCTAGTTGCAGTTCAGATTGACTTACTCGTATTTGGATTAAGGACCATGAAAGAGGATGTTATCTTGAGAGTTGATCATGACACCATTATCTTTTCCATTGACTACGATTTTGTATCACAGACAGTCTTTTGGATGAATCTCAATGCAGAAAGTATTAAGTGGATTGATATGAAAACCAAGGAAAAGGGAACTCTAATAAAAGGTTGGGCTTAATATATTTTCAGATGTTTGGACAGTTTTTTAAAAAATAGTGGCTTAGGAGAAAACTAATTTTAATTGTAACTTCGGCAAGTTAAAACTATTGGTAGACTCATATTTGACTGTTGAAGCTGATTCACACTCTCACATGCTTAAGAAACTTCACAGGTTCACCTGAGACAAGGTGAAATCCAAACCCACCTGTATTTAAAAAGAAAAATTGAGTGCTCATATTTCTAAACTGATACTTTTAACAGTATAACAAAATAATTTTGAGAAACAGCAATAACCAGGTGGGTTCACTGACCTAATCCTGCCTGCAAGTTTTAGCTGACAAACTGAAGGAAAGATTTCCTCTGGGAAGAAAACATACAAGTTGACAAAGTGGCAAAGGAAGATTATGTGTCACCTGGAACAATTGCTCAGAAGGCCAAGAATCTCTTGTTGTAGAATTGATGTTGGTTGAAACCTGCACCTTCTAGTCTATAAATGTAAAGGCTCCTCCAGTGTACACTAATCTAGCGGGACAGAGTTGGCCTCTGAAAATGCACCCTTTTATGAGTATTGGTCAAGTATGAGTATTTTTGAGGATTTCTAAGAAAATGGATTTCAAGCACTGTTAACAGTGAACAATCTGTCTGAAGCTGTTGTAACTGTTCATCCTTAAACTAGAGGTACTCTGCATGAAAATCTCTGAAAAGGATGTCTTTTCTCTTACATGGCTATTTAAAAATAATTTGTAATGAAATTCTGCTTTGTCATTACTAAATAGGAGATATTGGCTGATATTTCCTGTTCAAACATTTGTGAATCTTAGCAATAGACTGTTTATCACCAGAGATCGGCAGATAAAAGCAAAAATGCATTTGCTTATTTTGAAAGTTGGAATAAAACATAATTTTAAAAAAAATCCTGTTTTTTTGGCATTGTGACCTAGCTTTTGTGATAGGCTGGATGTGGGTTCATTTTTGTCATTTCAAACGTCTGATTACAGGCATCAAATCTGACAGTATAGCAGTGGACTGGTTAGGAAGGAATCTTTACTGGACTGATGGCACCTCAGGACAGATCTTGGCTACATGGTTAAATAGCACTTGGAAGGGAAATCCTGTCTATACAGTGGTTCTTGAGGATCTGGAGCAACCACGGTCACTAGCTCTCCACCCACTGGATGGGTAAGCCTTTTATATTTTGCTTTGCTTTTGCTTAAGTTTGGGCTTGCTGGAGTGGTTCAAAAGAATTAGAAATAGATCTCAGAAATGAGATGGTTAGATGAGGCCATCCACAATTATCTGCTATTATTAAGTCACTCGTGTTGTCTTTTTAGGGAAGAATATTTCAGAGGGTGGTGACTGGAAACTATCTGGGCTCATGCTGATGTGTGACCCGGTCTGTTCAGTTATGTGATTGAATCATAATTGATAAGGCAAACTGATATTTTTAGAGAGAAGAAACTAGGAGTACAGCTCTATTGATTCTGCTTGATTGATTTATTATTTATTAAATTTATACGCTGCCCATCTCATCCTGCAAAGCGATTCTGGGCAATTAACAGTAAAAGTGATAAATATTAAAATATTAATCACAGTAGATGCAAAATTTAAAAACCAAAGGCAAGATTGTTCACAGCTTTTGATATTGTGATCATGAAATTTCTTTGGCCTGCTATGTATGTAACAGTTGTTCCACTGCCTGTTTGTTAGGCTTGTGCCCCATAAAAGTACTGGAAGAGCATACACTGGCAGTTGATTTAATAAGGTGATTCCATTCTTTTCCTAGGACTATTCAGTGTCTGTAATGGTTTCATTATTAGGCTAATGATGCCCAGCTTAAATTCCCTTGACATCAGAGTCACGTGAAGCTGTGCAGGCCTTTTCTGTGTTTGAATATGATGGGATAGATGAGAAATGCTAAGTTGAGATTGAATTCCAAAGGATTTAATTTGTGGACAAGATGGAATTGTCTGCTTGGGACTGGCTGCAGTCTTCTGAAGGAGCAGATGTATGACTTGAGCTATCACTATGAAGGAGTGCCTTTTTCCCAGCTTCACCTAATTTGCTAGTTATGACAGGACAGAAATAACCTAACCACAGTGATCCAGGCACTGGTAACCTCAAGACAGGCTTTTGGGAAGCTCTGTATACAAGGCAACTCTGAACTGAAGTTCACCGGAGTGCAAGATGCTATTACAGATTGGAGAAGGCTGCCATATAGAATCAACAAGCATAACATAAACTTTTGAAGGCACATACTGGCTGCCAATTTGCTATCAGGCAGAGTTCCTGGAACTTCTCATATAAAGAGCATGGTGTACCTCAGCCAGTGCACCTGATAGAGTGTTTTCTATCATACCTTCCTGTTTATCAGTTAGAAGCTAGAAAGGATGCATTTTTAGGATGGTTCATTGGTTGGATATTAGCTACAGAAATCCAAAGAGGGTATTTTTAGCACAACTGCAGAATTCCTCCCTTTTTCACATAAGGGTTGCAGTAAGTCTTTTAAACCTCCAAGCCAGTTTAACACATATTCCTCCTCCTCTGCCAGTCAGGTCTGGTATTGTTTCAGGTTTTAATTTAAAAATCAATATGTTTCTTGGAGTTTTTATTGAATCATTTTTTATTTAAATGGTTCCTTGCTGTTCTCCTTTATTGGTGAGAGGACTAAATTAGAATCTTTAATACCATGTTGCACCACTTGAAGCTCTTCCATTTTGCCTTAATTTTGTAAGTGACCTTGCTTACTCTTAGCTGCAAAAACATATGTGTATGCAGACACACATGAACACACAAAGTATATTATGCACATGCGCTAGAAATGGAATGGAATCTCAAAATGAAGTCTTGACTCAGATTATCAGAAATTGAATATGGATGCAAAATAATAAATATTGTTTTTATTTAGTTTGGCTCTAATACTATTTAAATGCAAATGAAAGGGCCCACGTGGTTTGAAGGATTAGGGTTAGAACCCAGATGTATAAAACTTTAACAATAGTCGTCCCCCCCAACCTCCATGGTTAGTGAAACTAAGCTATATGATGCAATAATTGTACTGAAATTGTAGGTCTGATGTGTGACTGGATAGAAAGGTAGTGGTGATCTAATTTCAAATTCCGAAGAATGTAGGGTTCAATTGAAGAGACATTAACCAAAAGAATTCTGATGCTAATGTTTCCCCAGATTGAAATCATCTGAGATACCAGGGGGACACCTTGTCTGGTACCTTAAATGAGATGTCATCTACAGTAACTTGGTGGTCAAGAACCCTTCTAGAAAGCACTGTAAGCTGTAGTGATTTGAATTCCATTCTATAAAAATATATAATGTTATCTTCTCTTTCCTAGATTTATGTACTGGTGTGAAATAGGTGTTGATTCCAAAATCGAGAAAGCAGGGATGGATGGAAGTAATAAAGAAGTGCTAATTGATAATGGAATTGGTTGGCCCACAAGCCTAGCCATTGACTTCTTGAGTTGGAAAATTTTCTGGTCTGATGACAAGTTTCACTCCATTGGCTCAGCCTTTTTGGATGGTAGCAATATGAAGGTATTGCCTACTGTATATAAATTTGACTAAGCTGGAAGCAGGCAAGAATTTCGTCAAGTTGTTTGTTTTAAAGGAAAGAGTCATTTCTGATAATGTCATAATATTGCTCTTCTCTGGGTAGCATTCTGTGTTGTTTCAGAACTCCATATCTAACAAGAGCTGTGGAAATAAATGTGGGAATTGTCCAACTTCCAGATCATTTTGTTTGTCTGAAAATAAGATCTCAGTCCCTGAGCTGGGATGCAACTCTTAACAACTATATTTTTCTCTCAGATTTTTCAACTGACTGAGATACATAGTCCCTTCTCAGTGAGTATCTTTGAAGACTACATCTATTGGTCTGACATGCAAACAAGGATAGTACAGAAGATAGACAAAAGGACAGCCAAAAATAGAACAGTTCTCCTAAAGAGTCATGGTCAACCGTATGGACTAAAGGTATTGCACAAATAGTACACATTATGGAAAGGTTGATTACTGGAGCAAGTGTTTATTTTTATTTTACTTTACCAAGGGGATGCTTCTAGCTTGGAATGAATAAATGTTAAGGCAAATTTACTTGGCCTGGATCTTCAAATCTTAGCATCTGTATGAGCCAAGCCCCATACTTTGTCAGATTAAGGCTGCGTCATTACTGATCAATACTAATTATACTGATTATAGTGATCATATACTTGATGGCAAAGAAGTGAAGGTGATACCCTGTTCGGTTGTCTTGGACTCATAAAGATGGTAGGTAAAAAGACTATGGCAAACGTATATAACGTGAAGAATAAGGATATTTGAATGGCATTGCTTGACCTTTTTAAAATATCTTTGTTATCAATGGTCTTTCCTGTGGTGATATATGACTCTGAAAATTGAATGATGAGAAAGAAGATAGTTACATTCCAGTTATAGATTTGGAGACAGATCTGTCAACCGAAAGAAAACACAGTCAGCCATAAAGTAGATTGACTGCTTTTTTGAAACTCTCAGGCTTTTGTCCTATGATGCAAGAGGAGGATGGATAAAAATAGTGGAACCTAGTATATGTAGTATATAAAGTGTGTATAATTTTTGAGGAGGAACATACAAAGTACATAATGGAGATGCCTTGAAACTCCTAGTGTAACATTCTCATGCTCTTGAAATTTGATTTTCAGGTGATGCATGAAGTTCTGCAATCCGCAGCCCCTAATCCATGTATAGAAGTTGGATGTTCATATTTATGCCTTTTAAGCCCCAGCAAAAGAGGAAGCTGCCATTGCCCACTTGAATTTGTGCTATCAAGTGATGGAAAAACCTGCATTCCATTAAAGGAGTCAGCATTCATGTTACTGGTTGCACAGACAGATGTTACACAGGTATTGCTTTTAATTGGAGAGTGAAGAGAATAGCTGTAAACCAAGTTATCCAAATGAAATGTTCTTACAGCTCTTTAACTGGCTGGCACAGCAAAGGGGCTTCCATCTGAATTTTCCTTAGTAATAAGTAAATGCTGTTGACTGCATGTTAAACTTTTATAGAGCTCTCCTGAAAACACATACACACACCTTTCTCAAAAAGAGTGGCTCAGTCATGTTAGCCCCCACCTTTTTTTTACATCCGATTGAAATTCTGTTGGAAAGTGATACTATACTCCTTGTAGTCAAGTGTTATAGAGATAAATGGAAGCTGTATTTTCATTTAGCATTGCACAAGGTAGCAAAAGCTGTATGGGCTTCAGCAGTCCTAGGTTTCTGCTATGACAGAATGGTCTTAGAGCAGATTGCTGATTGCAGATAGCCCCTTGTAAACTGAAATTGTAATAATGTTGTTTCTAATATTGAACTCTAGGTCTACCTGAAAAATCTGCGTTCTGCAACTGGGCAAATGTCTCTTCCTAAGCACACTACTCTCCCCTGGATAAATGCAACTCACCTGATGGCTGTAGACTACTCTGTACGCAGTGCTGCATTGTACTTCTCAGACTTAAACGATGGCTTCATAAAAGTCCTGGCTATTAAAGATGCCGGAAGAGCTTCTTTGAAGAAGATTCTGCCAGTTGAAGGAACTGTGATATCACTTGCACTTGATTGGCTAAGTGCCAACATCTATTGGATTGACAATAAACACACATCTGTCCAAGTGGCAGCATCAGAAGGCAAATATAGACACGTGGTACTTAGTGATGATCTTTACAACCCAAACACTGTGGTGGTGCATCCCCCAACTGCATCCATGTGCGTTGTGGATTTAGGTGGTGAACATGGCATACCCAATCCCACAATAGAATGTGCTGCTATGGATGGGAGTAGACGGAGAATACTCTGGAGGAGATCCCTGGTTCCCGTTGGTTTAACAATAGTGGATGCTGGCACTTGGCTCTATTGGGCTGACCAAGGTAAGCAGTCTAACGTGTGGATCAAATTCTCTGGGTTCATCTTATTTTCCTAGCATATGAAAGAACTGGTCGTATTCCTAGACTCTAGTACATGTTCTTCTTTTTTAATAGTAATTTTATTAAGAATTATAATTACCATACAATAGTAAAAACTAATACAAACAGCAAACACCCCAAAGAATAATAAAAGGTGTAAAAAAGAAAGGGAGAAAGGGAAAAAAATTAAAATGCATTAAAGAAAACAAATATAAAAAACGACTTCTACATTCCTCACAAGTAACTTATCCCCTTCTTTTAAAATGCAGCAAATGTTGTCTTGCTTCCATATCCCATCTCTTATCTATAAACAAATCCATAAAAGCCTCCTAATTTCAGTCCTGTTTCAAGAAAAGTCCGTAAAGGATTGCCAGAGATAACAACATATCTATTTTATTTTGATCAAATGTCTTGTGCAATTCCTTTTTCCTGTTGTGTTACTTTTCTGACTAGGCTCTGTTTCCTATAGCAAAAGATTCTGTGGAAAGCATTCGTCTAGATGGCTCTGGGCACAGAGTCATTCGGAGAGGATTACATGGCCTTACGTTCTTCACAGTAGGGGATGGAATGATGTTCTGGACAACAGCAGCCCGCAATCGTAAGCAGGCTTGAACTACACAAAGCCTATAGGACGTTCTCAAGGAAAAGGGGAAGCTCTCTGTCAGAGATCATAATATATTAAACAGTGTGTTGCCTGGGTCATTTACTTCACTCAGAACTAAAAAGTATCATAGAATCAAGGGAACCAGATGTCAGGTTTTTATGTCTAATACTTGCACAAACAAATATTTTGTAAGTTCAGATTCAAAACTTGCCTCCAACTATATTAATACATTATTGGCAAGTGTTTAGTCTAGTTGTTAGACTATTATAATATATTGTATACAGGTACTCCTCAACTTATAGCAGTCCATTTAGTGACCATTCAATTACAACATTGAAAAACTTGACTTATGACCGTTTCATACACTTGTTGCAGCATCCTCATGGTCATCTGCTCAAAATTCAGATGCTCCTCGGCAACTGACTTATATTTATGACCAGTGTTGCAGTTTCCCAGGATCATGTGATCAGCTTATGTGACCTTCTGACAATCGAAGTCAATGGGGAAGCCAGGAAGTTAATAACTGTGTTAGTAACTTAACAACTGCAGTGATTCACTTGACAACTGAGGCAAGAAAGATCATAAAATGGGGCAAAACTCACTTAAGAACTCTCTCACCTAGTAACAGAAATTTTGGGTCCAATGGTGGTCATAAGCCGAGAACTATCTGTATTGTATTACAACTGGATCAGAAATTAACAGATTCTAGTCAGTGGCAAAATTGATAATAATACTAGTGTTATGTAGTGTCTTGTAAGTCGATAGCGATACTCTGTGTAGCAGTAAAATATTTTCTCTGATCTGTTTAACTTTATTCTTAACAGGTGCAATAAAGGTGTGGCATAGCCAGCTGGAAGCGGTAGATAACTGGTGGTTTCAAACAAATCAGAAAGTTGTGGATATAAAGATCTACAGCAAACTATACCAACAAGGTAAAGGTCATTGTAAGTGTGAGAAGTCATGAGGGAAAGCCTGGAGTACACTGAACAATAATGTTCTTTGGTACCTTTTGGTAAAGCTCAAGTTTTAAGCGTACAAAAAGTGGGATGTTCTCTAAGCCAGGGGTCTCCAACCTTGGCAACTTTAAGACCTGTGGACTTTGACTTCAACTTTGCTGGCTGAGGAATTCTGGGAGTTGAAGTCCACATTCTTAAAGTTGCCAAGGTTGAAGACCCCTGCTTTAAGTATCAATCTTGAACAAGGATGAGACTGCCATTGTTTTTATTGATAACCCCCCTCTCCCTTAGGCATGGGCTAAGTGAGACCCCTCTGAAAAAATAGTATCTGGAAAAATTGTACCTGTCATATGTTGATTTATTCCAGCTGCTGAAATTGGTGAGATGTCAGAAATATCGTCCCAAGTCAACAGCATGTCAGCCAGGTTGCCAAGTAGATTGCTTCCTTACCATACCATATACTGGAGCAATTTTTGTCTTATGTCTTCCAGGTAGAAATGGTTGTTCGGAAAAGCATGGGGGTTGCAGTCAGATCTGTTTACCAAATCCACAAGGACGAAGCTGCCAGTGTACCACCGGATACATTTTAGAACGCGATACCGTGTGCATCAAAGCCATCAAATGCTCAGAGCCTTTTCAAGCCTGCTCGGATAACAGCAAATGTATTTTAAAAGAACAAGTCTGTAATGGGAATCTTGACTGTCATGATGGATCTGATGAGTTGAATTGTAAGTATGAAAACATGTATTTGAACAATCAGAGAAATGAATGTTTGGGAAACAGCTCATTAATATCTGGAGGATGTATAGTTGTTGTGAAAATTGATTTTTGTTAAAATCAATTGTTTATTTAACACAAATGCTTTGTTTATAAACTTCTGAATATTGGATATGCTGCTTGCATTTACTGAAATAAGGGGCTTTCCTGGTACAAACAAATGCTACACTCATCTCTAGATATAATTCAAGCAGCTTTATGCTTATCCACATTAACATGTTTGAGATCATAGTTCACAGGACCTTTTTTCTTTTCTTTTTTTTTAAAAGGTTTAAGTTATCTAAACCATCAGAGTGTTAATAATTTATACAATAGTTCTATAATGTAGCACCTGCCTTTTATACTGACATAATGAAACAGTATTTTAAAAGTAAAAGCAAGAGAAGGACATTCACGTTAGAAGGGTGCACTTACTACAAGATGTGGTTTGGAAATAAATGGCTATTTCATAAAGTAGCCTGCTTTAGTTCAGTGCCCATTCAAAGTAAGATTCACACCTCCTCTGACTAATTTGGGGAAACAACAAATGGCTGTAGTTTCTATGTAGCAATGGTTACCCAGAAATTAAGAAAGGATTAGCGCATCAGATTTTTAAATTTCCCATCAAACTTCCCAGTTCAAGTTGCTTTATTTTGTTTTGGTATCAAGTGCCTGAAACAGGATGTTAGTCAAATTTAACATACTGTGTGACATGTTTAAATTACTTAATCATTTTGTTTCTCTTCCTGGAAATTGTAGCCACATAAACAAAGGATTAACATCTCCCAACATTCAGCATCATATTTAAAAATGCAGTACTCTGCAATTCTTTCAGAAAGCAGTAGAGTGCTGCAAATATAATATGAATAAAGGATCAAATCAAGATCAGATCTTTTTTTTTTAACCATCCCGGACCAGCACAAAAAATTAAACATCGAAATAAAACAGAACAGAATCAAACCAAACAGAACAAGGCATAGAAATATATTACAGTTGATGGTGAAACAATGGGCTGCCAAAGTCTGCCTAATTTTTACAGACAGAATAACAAAATTTAGCTACGTTAAGTGAAACTCGATCATATTGATCCAACAATAACAGTTTAATATAAAAATGATCAGAGTTTCCGGAATATTTACTCAGGTAAGGTGTTATGAGTCTGTGAGTCTCTGTAGAAGGGGCAATAAAGGGAATAAACTTCAGTGAAAGATGATCACATCTGAAATGGGGATCAGTCTGTCAGGCTAGCTGAAATGCAAGCATTGCCTATTTTTAAAGGTTATCTGTATGCTACCATACATCTTTTTATTTATCAGACAAGGAAAGTGTGAGGGCTTAGCTTTTATTTATTTCAATTTAGGTGCCTCCTGACCCCCAAACTAACTTTAGGCAGCTCACAATCTAAAAACAATTTTAAAAAAACACGACAGAACAAAACAAGATGGGATTCAGTTGCTCAGTACAAAAATTATAGATTAAAAACACATTTGACAAATGGGTTCTATCCACCTTAACCAAATGCCTTGGAGAAGAACCAGGTGTTCAGCACCTTACAGAACACCAAATGGAATAGGAGCCAACAGGTTACAGGTGGAGATCTTGTTCCAGAAGGTAGGCACAATGACAAGAAGGCACATTCTCTGGGTTCCAGTAGGTGGCAGTGTTTAATTGAAAGAACCCTGAGCATGCCACCTTAGCTAATATGTACCATCTAAGCAAAAACCATGGAGGATAGGGCAGGCCTTCCACTAACCTGGATCTGTGCAAATGCTCTACACCTAACCTTTGAGTAGATATTATAGGTTTTTCGGGTAGGGAGGGGGAAAATTCAGCTTGCTTGCAGTTACTCTTTCTGTTAAGAACCTCTGGCCATCTGCAAGACATTCAACCTTGACTTTGCTGTATTCAGAAATGATGTATGTAAATGATGTTCTCTACTTACAGGTCACTACATTGTCCATAAACCCCAGGCGATAACTACGCCATCTCAGAAACCATTGCTGCAAACAAAACCATTTCATGAAAAGAAAACTCTGGCACCCATCAAAATCACCACAAAGAAACCTGTCACTAAAAAGATGCACATGCAACCACAGACAAAATACAAGAGTACCACTGTTACTGTCTATAAAAGTACAACTTCTACCACTATACGAATCCTTCCTTCAAGAAGAGGACAAAAACCTACACGACCCGCAGCGGGGAAATGGCAAAAGCCCTCTCTGGTGCAGGGGGTCAAAAAAAGTGACTTAGGGTCGCATGCTTGTAACAGTGAGACCTGTAACATGAGAGGAGACTGTACTGTGGAAAACCATAGAATAAAGTGCAATTGCATGCTGGGATATAGTGGTGACTACTGTGAAAAAGAGGAACCAAAGTCTACAGCTGGTTCTATTGTTTTGAGTATCATTACTGTCTTACTACTTATTATGGGAGCTGCCGGGATCTTTGTCTACTTTAGGAGGCAAAGATCACGGCTAAGGTAAGTTTGGTTATTCTCTTTCCTTTCAAAGAGTGTGCACAAAGAGCGCGCGCACCGAACTGGTAGTAAAACCAGTTGCATCCCACCACTGGATGGGTGGCATTTAAAATAAATTGTACTACCTTGCTCTATTAGTCAAGTGAATCCTGCCTGATAAGATTCTTCATATGTGCTACCAATTTCATTTTTAGCCCTACTTAAGTAGATATTCATCTAGTTAGGACTGCATTTACTGCTAGAAAGTATGAAGCTATAAATGTGAAGGTAAACCACCCAGTAGGTGGAAGGCTATACAAACAACATGAAGGCTAAATAGGCATGAGATTGTCTGTTGAAGCTCTTGAATGCTATCTAATTCAAAACCCAGTTCTGTCCAGTCAGTATACATGCTGAATTCTATTTTCAAGTGACTGTTGACCTATGACAATGAACATTTAGTTTCATGTTGAGTGTGATCCATGTAACTGAAGGGATTAGGAGGCAAGGTTTTTCTGTCATGGTACCTATCCTATGGAATTATCTCCCCCCCCCCCCCCCCAAGATTCAACAGCCCCAACCTTGTTAGACTTTGAAGTTCTGACTGTTCACTCAGGTCCAAGATGTTAGCTGAGTTTGTCCTAGGATGTGTTGCCTATGTTGGTGTGTCTCAATTGTGTGTTTTGCTGTTCTTGATTTTTGATTATTGTTATTGGAGACATCATAGTTGATATTGACCTATGTGTTAGGACTATGAAGTTGTCTTGAAATAAACAACTATGGCCTTTATGAGGCAACATGATATTGGAAGGGAAATGTGGTAATAGAACTGATACTAATGTAAAATTCAACACTGAAAAAAAAACCTGGCCTTTAAACTGTTGCTCACATTAGAATTCTGTCTCTCTTTCTCAAAGGGCTTCAAGTACAGGGTCTGATAAAACATTGGCCATCTACCAGAAGGATAACCAAGCAGAAGGAGACAGCTTTGTTGAAGATGAAACGTGCATCAATGCGGCTTATGACCCAGGCCAGGTAACAACTTCTAGTAACATTTTGAAGTTGTATTTCAGTCCCAAGCACATACACTGGGTAGCTTTCTCTATAATCTTGAATGAATTATAGCCCCTTTTTTATTTAAGTATAATTTAAATGTAAAGGATATTTAAATTGTGTGCAGTTGCTTTGCATTGAAAAGTTTTAGAATCACAACCTCTTTGCCTAGATAAATTGATTTTGAGACTGATTAAAGGATAGTTTGCCACTTAAATGAACTGCATCTTATTTTGCAAAGCTGATAGAGTTTCTCTATAGATTGCACTTGATTAGAGAACTGGCTGCAGGATCTCTGAAAATGAAAAAGAATCTAAACATGGAAAGAATGTAATATCAAATGTTGAATCTTGATTTTTTTTTCCCAACAGGAAATGTCAACTCCTCTGAAAACAAGGACAAGCACAGATTTGTAAGAAAAACGAACTATGTTAACTATAAACCTCATGCTGTCTTCTTCAGCTGGAAACCAAGAATGATTATGCAGAATTACAGAATGGGAATTTCTCAATGTTATATTTATTATATTAACACTCAGTCTTTTACTGTTCATTTTAAATAGCATTTTAAAAGCTATTTAAATAGCATTTTAAAAGCTAGCTGAAAGTAGCAAACATGGAGAGATTCCGCTGATAGCATGAATTATCGTAGATTCTAGTTTTACAGTGGTGTGGAGACCTAATGAAATGAACTGCAATCACTTCTAGAGGCCAAACAGCACATCTGGGCCCAATATTCAACTACCAGCAGTTATGCAATTGACCAGCTCTATAGTACTATGTTTAGAGTCATATACCAGCTTTGCAAATGAAGGATAATATATGATTGTATGAAAAACTAAATGCACAATAAAAATGTTTGGCTCAAACGACTTTAATATCCTACAAGAATTCAGTTTTTCTGCCTGTATGTATATAGATTCTGTTGACTCCCATGTTTCTAACATCTCTATTTAGAGATAAGGCTAAACATACTGGCCAGCACACACCCCAGCATACTGAAACAACAGTTTTTGACTGGTAGAACCTGGTCTTCCTTTCTCTTTTCTTGCTTCTTAGAACCTTTGGCACTGAGTAACATTGTCCATTCATGGTCCTGAAATCTTTGGTGGGTTTTCCAGTTTTTCCACTAATGAATGCTTCATGGCTCTTCCTTGAATTAGTAACTTTTCTGGGAATTTTTGCCCAAGCCAACTCAGGATCACCATGCAGTATTGCTCTTTAAAACAACCAATTCTGTTTAGATCAATTCTGGGTTGCCAGCACAGCATAGTTTTCTGTCCTAAGAATATGAGTAGCTATAGCTTCATTGCAGAAGAATAGGTGATTTGGATAATGAAAAACAAGGGATTTTTCTCTCCAATTTTATTATCAGTCCATAGCATCAAACTACACAGTTGGTAGAAGATTATAAAGCATTGCCAGAGTAGGAGGGATATTTGTGTGTGTGTGT
>JAEANM010013466.1:0-14383 GCA_017656035.1 Myanophis thanlyinensis | reverse complement strand
ATATATTCAAGAAAGATTTTTTTAATGGTAGGAAGATGATGTCTGAGCACATGACAATTCTCTCAGAAACTCCAGCTGGTTTTTGGATCTTCCATGGCAATGGTAGTACATACCATTAACTAATAAAAAAAATATAATTGGATATTTATTTGTCTCTCTTTTAATAGAGTAAGGACTTACAACATAATATGTATAGGTTCTGATGGATCTCTACAATGATACTTACAAAATTATCTGACCCAGTTCAATAAATATGATCGATGAGTAAGGAGCACGGTGGCTCATGAGTTTAAAACACTGGGCTGTTCATGACCTAGTGCTGCTATGGGTTGGGGTGAGTTACCGTCACACAGTTCAGCTCTCACCAATGCAATGGTTCAAAAGTAGGTGACCGCAAGTAGATAAATATGTACCATTTTGGTGGCCAACTTCATTGGGAGGTGAAAGAAGCACCCAACTGGGCAGCCCTTGGGAAACAATGATGTTGCTGGTAAATCCTTTCATTTTGGTGCTTCCAACATGGAAATATTAATTGTCAAGTCTAAAAGGACATTTTGGACTGGGGGTTTTCTGCTGAAGAATATTGGCCGTTGTTTAAAGTATTATTTGGGGCCTTTTAGCTTTGACACATTTTTCTTCTTTCTTTTACAAGGTCGCTGAGAGGGCAAGGGGGAAGTTGGTAAAGACAACTCATAATTGTTATCTTGTTTGCATTCTTTTAAGTCTGGTTCTCATGAGAAAGTTTCTCTGGACAATTGACATCTGTGGGGGAAGGTCTTAAGGGGAAGGTTGAATCTCTTTTTGAAGGGGTTGGTGAGAAATTAATGTGATAATTGGTGGGGTGGAACTTTCAGTTTTACTTGGGTGGAGAAAGCCCAGGAACTTTAGATTCGGGATTTCTCCAGGCCGTACCAGAACAATGTCTTCAATAGAATCTTATTCCTTGGACTTTGTCTCTTTGGAGTTCTGATTGCATTGCTGATGTTGTGTGGAACCCTGACATTAATAATATCAATGAATAAATGCATAAAATATTGAATCTGTTCAGATTTCATGAGATTGCTATGTTTTTGTATTCATTGCCGTGTACTACTATACGTGGTGCTCTATTAAAACGGTCCAGTTGGTGCAAAAGCTGGCAGCTAAACTGCTTCCAAGGTTTCATGATGTCCATGTTGAAAAACACGAGTTTGTTGCCAATTCTTTCCTGAGCATAATTTAAGGTCTGCTTTATAATGTCATCATCCGAAGGACCTACACACACACTTTTCTATTATGGGGGCTATGATCTACAGCAGAAACCTTTCTGACAATCTCCTTGCTTTGAGACGCTCAGATGGGAGAAGGTGTCGCCATGAAATGCAACAGTGGAGACTCCTGTTAGGCCCTCCTCTTCCCCTCGACTTCTCTATCTCCCTCCCTGTTTAGAAGAGCAATCACAACTTTTATCTTGTGCCTCGTATTCCATTATTCATCATTTTAATCTTAGGTTGGATTTTAACTGTTCTTTCTTTTAGTATTCTTGGTAGTGTTAACTGCCTGGAGTATTCAAATGGCCAGAAAGGAGAGATAAAAACTGAATGATATCCACTGCAGCCACATTTTTCTCTCTGTCAGATAAGTATTTCTTTAGTGCTCAAGGCAATTCCTAATAACAGTCTAATGAAATATTATTTTGTATCAGCTTCCCCTTGGTTATAAACCATCTGTAAGTGGGTTACTAATGTCTACTATAAGGGCACAGCAACATTCAGCAGATTTATTACTATCACAGTAACTTTCTTTCTAGGACATTAATAATATGACAATAATGCCAAATAAACTACCTATTTTAACAATGAAGATCCAAATTGAGAGTAATAGATCAGGTATAAAATTGAGGGGCCACTGGTAAACAGCATGTTATTGTCTGCATAAGGAGCTCAATGCTGTTAGAGCTTCCTAAAATTAATATTTCTACAATGAAATAACTAAGGGAGACCTTACAAGTGGCAGGGTGTAGCTGTCAGACCTGTCAAAAGGCCTGCTGGACGGTATGCATTAGCAATGCATGATCTTAGCCACCTAGTTATCATTGAAGGGGAGACTTTGTTCCCCAAACCCTGAGACTGGAATGAAATAAATAGAGCCTCTGACTTTCAGAAGAACAAAGTTCTTTTGAGATAAATATGGAGGGCCCTCTGAACATCCAACATGTGCCAGCATTTCTCCAGAGGTTGCGCCAGATTAGGACAGAAATTCAGCAAGATCAATTCCTGGGTCCTATGGAACAAGGAATTGACCTTGGGGAGAAACAAAGGGTCCAGACAAAGAATAACTCTATTTGGATGGAACACACATAAATCCGGACGAGTAGAAAGAGCAGCTAGCTCAGAGACTCTCTGGGCTGACATTATTACCACCAAGAAGGCGACCTGTAGGGTGAGGTACTATAGGGGCACCAACCAAAGAGGCTCATACGGCACCTTCATGAGTGATTGTAGTACCCATGTAGGGTACCTGTGGACTGTCAAAAAGTCTCAAATTGGAAGCTCCTAGTAGAAAGAGGCACACGATGGGATGTTGCAATAGGTACCCCCAGGCAATACAGAAGATGGTGTCGCCACTTGTCGATGGAGTGTGTTAGGCAATAGTCTGTTATCAAGACCTGACTGAAGAAAGTTGAGGATATGTGCCACTGACACAGTGGTAGGTTCTACATGCTCTTTGGAGCACCAGGCACAGAAGGCCCTCCAAGTGGCCTCATAGATCTGGTTTGTGGATGCTCTCCTGGATGCCTTGGTAGTGTCTATGATCCTAGAGGAAATGTCTTCTCTACTAAGACCTTCCCGCTCAACCGCTATGCAGTTAGTTGTAGCCACCAATGGTCCAAGTGGTGCAACAGTCCTTGTGTGAGAGAGCCCATGGTTTGAGGGAGATGCCACGGCTGATCCACCGACAGGTCGATGAAGTCGGGAAACCAGGGTCTCTGTGGCCAATGAGGTGTCAGCAGGACAACCTCGGCCTGCTCGTCTGTCGTCTTCCTCACCACCTTCGGAATGAGTAGGAAAATATTTGAGGTTTATGAGGTTTCCATTGGTCATAGGATCAGGAAAACATTTTGTAAGTGGGGAATTGTGAGTTAGAGAATGGTGTAAAGTGACTTGAGCCATGACATACAGTATATAGACAAGACCAAGATTTACCTCTTCCCCCTTTCTGGGAGAAATGACTTTATGAAAAAAATTAAAACAGTGTTACTTTGAGCCTTAATACAAGTGCTTGGTAAACAGTGCATTGTCCGGATCAATTTACTTTACTAGATATGCTGAAGAATTTAGAGAGGTGGTCCTACTTTTAGATGGAATCCATAGCTGCCTGAATGACCACACCCAAACAGTGCTAGTTAATTTCACTTCAGTTTCTACCAGAATGGGAAATTGACTCATAAGTTTAGATGTCAGGAGGATTATTTTTTGACTATATAAGCTTTCAGTCAATGGAAGAGGTTGCCACAAAATGTGGTGGGTTCTCTTTCACTATAGGTCTGCAAGCCACAAATGGTAATTTGGTCAGAGATGCTTTAGGTGATCCTCTTATGTGCAAACAACTGGTCTTCAAACTCCCTGATTCCATCATTCTAACACTGTTGCAAATCTCAAAAACCTCTCCCCAAAAGATACACACACACACCAAGAAATTTCAATATGAATTGACAACTCAGAAAAGTGCATTGTCTGGATCAATTTACTTTATACATCATCATAATACTAATGATACTATTTATGTATACATAGTAATAATCTTTCAACTTCTAATATTTACGTATACATAGTAAAAATAATGTTTTGTATTATATATCAATATACAGTACATTGTAGTGTTTTCCCAATTTTTATTTTCTACTTCTATTTTCTAACCATTAATAAAACAAATCCCATACTAAGAAGTATTCTGTTATCTATTCGTCAGCCAATGAGACCAGCTGGTGTCTTTAAGTGGTGCAAATGGATCTAATGATTACTTCTCCTGGGTGCTTTCTTAGTTCACTGAGCACAGAAGTATCTTGTCTATGGGGATTCTTCAGTCATCCAGTCATGGTTGTCCCCAAAAGTCCTTTTTTCAAGAGGCAACTCAACTTTCTTGGCTTCCAGAAAGTCCAGTTGCCTCTTGAAAATGCACCTTTGGGACAGGAGTCTCTTGCATTGCTTCGGAGTGGCCAAGGCACATGATTTCTCACTGATAATAAGTGGATCCTCCTTCCAATTTGTTTTAATTTTTTCTCATGATGATATGGCATAGTAACATGGCACCAATTGTAGAAAGTTAGCACCCACCCCTCTCCTAGAAGAATGAAGTATTTTGAGAAATATTGAAAAGGAAGAATGAGAAATGGATAAACATGTTTTCTTAGAGGGAGAAAGCAGCCCCCACCTTCCTTAATAGCCCACAGCACTTAATAGATAAAGAGATAAATAGCTATATTCATAGGCAAAGATTCCCTGCAGCAAGGTCTGAACAAAGGCAGAATGGGATTAGCCCTCACTCAAGATGTTAATTTGTTAATTGGTCTCTCTACCTGGGCATTTTGTAGCCCAAATGTACCCACTCACTTTCTGGAGAGCTTAAAATTTAAATGATCTCTGCAACAGGGTTTCATTTTATGAGCAAGAGTAACTTGGCTGCTAATAGTTATTCTTGTATTTTAACTATTTTAATTCCTCAATGTGCTCTGGCACCCTGCCTGATTTGTAACTCTGGCTTGCAGGTATTTCTGAGGAAAAGGAAGGTATTCAGACAGAATGGATTAGGTTTCCATGACACGTTGATCTTCAGTGTGTATTCCCCCATTTCTAATCTAATGACTGGTATTTAGGGCAGATTTTTGCAAGCAAAGAAGCTTTTTGTATTTTCATACAGGTAATCCTTGACTTACAGCAGTTCATTTAGTGACCATTCAAAGTTACAATGGCACTAAAAAGTGACTTATGACCGTTATTCACACTTACGCCCATTGCAGCATCCCCACAGTCACGAAAAGGCGGGCAAGACAAAGTGCCCCTCGACATAAGTGACATCGAGATGGCCACACCCACTCAGTCACATGACCACCCAGCCACCCCCTACCAGCCAGCCATTAGGGCAGAGAACTGGTTGTTAAAAAATTTGAAGCCCACCACTGATAAGGCCCCAGGGGAGGAACAGGTGAGATTTATTAAAAAGCCAATAACAGTCGAAATACTAAAAAGGGCAAGAGATGATGGATAGCTAACAGAATACTTCTTAGTATGGGATTTGTTTTACTAATGGTTAGAAAATAGAAGTAGAAAATAGAAATTGGGAAAATACTACTAAGTATACGGATATGTAATACAATTAATATAAATATAAATATGTAGGAACAAGGTCATCATGCTACATTTTAAAAGTAATTGAGGTTCTTACATCAAGATACAGATTGATTTGTTTCCCCTGAATATGAAAGTTATAAGTTACTATTCTTTATTTCTTCTCTTGTTTCCTTTGTTTCCATTCTCCTTTTCTATTCAGTGAAGGTACAGTATTTCAGAGACAAATTAGGGCTATATAAATATAAATATATATAAAATAGCATATAAAATAAATATATATTTAGATATAAAATAATGTCATAATAATGTCATCCTTGACTAACTTAGAAGAGCTCCAGGACCACAGGAAAATGTCAGGATGTAAGTTCAGAAATCCTAAACGCAGCAGGCGAAGATGAAAATGGGGTCCTGGAGGATCAAGGAAAAAAAGGATGGGCAGAAGAAGGTAAAGGCATTTTTTTATGAAATCATAAAGTAACGAAAATCAGCAAATAATCAAGGATTACTTTTATTGAAATAATCCATTTTCTTGGTGGGTAATAAAATTGGAATTTGAATACAGATATTCTCTCTCAAGATGAGCTTATCTCAAGTCCTTAGAAACCTGAAATAAATAAATTGCCATTGTCTTTTTCTAGGATATTTTCAAGTACCCAGTTGAACAGTTTTGGACATTTCGGTCAAAAATCATCTTGTTGGTGATAACGCAACAGAAATGTCGACGAACAGAGCAATGGAAATGTTGAATGATGTGCTTTGTTATTGTTGCTTCCTCAAAGAGGAGCATTATGTCAATAAAATTGAAGTCACAATATATTTTCTGAGTTGTCAATTCATGTTGAAATTTCTTGGTGGATGTGTGCACGTGTGTGTGTGTTCGTGTCTTTTGGGGAGAGGTTTTTGAGATTTGCAACAATGTTAGAATGATGGAATCAGGGAGTTTGAAGACTATCTGTTTGTACGTAAGAGGATCACCTAAAGCATCTCTGACCAATTACCATTTGTGGCTTGCAGATCTCTAGTGAAAAAGAATCCACCACATTTTGTGGCAACCTCTTCCATTGACTGAAAGCTTATAGAGTAAAAAAAAAATCCTCCTGACATCTAAACTGATGAGTCAATTTCCCATTCTAGTAGAAACTGAAGTGAAATTAACTGGCATTGTTGGGTTTGGTCATTCAGGCAGCTGTGAATTCCATGTAATTGAAGGGTGCACAGAGTGAACACTGTGTCTCCTCCTTCTCAGCCTTACATTTACATACAGAGCAAACATGCACACACCTCACAGCACCAGTCGGACTCACCCTTGTGCCGTGTCCTCACAGAAGGTCCCGGAACACATTGCGAAATTCAGCTAGTGGAAAGAGAGACCTGCCCATCCAGGGCCAGCCTCGGTGGTGATCTGGCCCCTTTTTAGATGCCATGGAACTCACCTTTGGGCTCAGTGGGGTGACTTCTTCCCATTGGTGCTTTCCTGCCGCAGAGTGCTAAGACGCCGAATTTCACGATGCACTCCGGGACCTTCTGCAAGGAGATGGCATGTGACTGAGTCTCACCTGCTGCTCACCGCCTCTGCACTCACAGAGCAGAAGCAGCGGCTGCAGCAGACTGTCCAGCCATGATGAAGCTGGCAACGTCCGCATTTGTCTTCAAATTCGAGGAGGGGTGGCAGCAGGGGGTGCAGTGAGCAGAAGCTTCTGGCAGGGTCTTCCCTTCAGGGCAAGCTGGCCACGGTTTTAAGGGGGCAAATGTTGCTTGGAAGCAGGGCAGTTGGGAGATGTGCAGTGGAAAGGCTCGCCTGGAGCTTCAGTGGCGTCTGCCCTGCAGCTCATCTGGTCTCAGCCCTTTTCTCCATGGGCTGCCTCCTTCAAGCGCCCAAGAATTAGTCCCAGAGACAGGATCCACTCAATGCCACTGCAGGATTTCAGCCTCTCGATCCCTGCAAGGTGAAAGAGCCACTTTCATTTGCAGCTGCACCTGCCACGCCCCCCCCTACCCCACTACACCCCCTCAGCAGGTTCTGTGGACAGCAAGGCTTGCCACAAACTAACAGAGCAAGAATGAAAATGATTCCCCAAAGAGGTAAAGGGCTACCCTTTGCTAGCGTTATTCTTTGCTTCCAATCTGTTGAGGAAGGATATTGGACTCCATTGTCTACATTTCCTTTTCCATCCCCATGGTTCTCTAGTGAAAATTATAACCCAAGAACATATAGATTGGTTAAAATGTTCCCATTCTCACTTTCCACGTTGGGAATCCCTAGGTACCATGCAATAATCTCATCAAATAATTCACCCAGCAAATGTTGGTGCTTTCTTAATTACACCAATGCAAACAATGTGCCCACAACAACTTCGTAAAGCAAAACGTTATTTAATTGGTCATCTCATCACGCTTCAGAATTCCAAAGGTTCTTTTTCAAGAGGCAACTGGACTTTCTGGTTTTTCTTTGAAGACACTTCTTGAATGATAAGTAAAACATCTTCAAAGAAAAACCTGAAAGTCCAGTTGCCTCTTGAAAAAGAACTTTTGGGACAACCATGACCTGGATGACTGAGAATCTCCTTAGACATTAAGCTCCAAAATCCTTGCTTTGCTGCAGAGTAAAGAGTAACCACCTGGTTTGTTTGCACACAGAAGGCAGGCAGGGAGTTGATAGTTAGTGTTTATTCATTTAGCAAAGCCTTAAGGGAAGGTTGAAGAGGACTTGATTGAAAAGAACTAGATAGAACCAAAGTTCTACTTAGTTCTTCTGCTTTTGTGACTTCCACCAAATACTGAGTCAGATCAATAATGGAACATTCTGTAGACAGGAAAAGGCTCGTGCATAAATTTAGGCCAAAGTAACAGATAATTTAGTTTGGCACAATTGTCTTTACCACATAAGCCTTCTCAGAAATAACCATAAATGGATTGATCAAGCGCCTTCCAGTCTGTATTAACTCTTGTCTAAATCCCATTTCTGCAATAATTTGTAGATTTGTGCAATTGGCTTGTAGATTGTGACAGCTTGCATGTTTAATAACGTATAAGCTCTCCTGGATTGCAAGACCTAAAATTGAATTTTTGTTTGTTTGTTTTAGAGTACATTTTCTCACAAAATATTCATTTCTCCAATATATTCCATCCAAATGTAAGCTGATAAGCATAAGGGGAGAATACTGCAAGGTTTGAGACCTTTAAAAATTACTAGCAGCACTTTGAATTGTATATAAAAACCAACTCGAAGCCCGTCAGGTATTTCAGCAAATGGGAGGCTGTATATTCCCCATATGTGGCCTCGCTTGATCACTGGAACATGCAATTCTTTCTGTGCAAATGTACTCAGTATGTGCTCGGTGAATGAGGGTAAGCTATTTGCCAGATGCCTAAAAGAAATGGAGTCACTATTTGATGAAATAACAATGGCAAATAAATGCTACTTGTACTTAGATTGTATTTCCTCATACCTGAGATTCAAATGAGGCATTGCAGATTTCATGGTGATGACAGTGGCCGTGGAGAGAGATTTGCGAACAATTAGAGGTGTTTTTGGTATGTTGAGAAGGTGACACAAGGCATGGTGAGTGATGTTGAGTTGGCCACGCCCACCCAGTCACACGACCACCTAGCCATGCCCTCCCAGCCACAGAACCGGTAATAAAAAATTTGAATTCCACTATTACTTGGTAAATAACAGCATCCAACCGATGTTTATTGATTGGAAAGCCTGAACAGATGGTTGCTCTTCAGACAGAGCATTGCCTAAGAATGTTTGCCAGATTAGGATGTCAACAGTTGACTTTAACTTAGCAAGTAGAAACATTATCCTGCAAGAAGGAAATGCCAAACTGCTTCTATCAGGCTGCCAAGAAAAGTGCATGTGCAGTCTCTAAGAGTCAAGTTCGATTCAGGGACATTTCTAAAGCCTGTTTTAAGACTTGCACTACAATCTTTTGTGTGCTTGGAATTCAAATAGGATGACAGTTTTCACCAGTTGGAGGTAATTATTATAGAGACTACAAAAATGGATCAGTATATATGACCCATTTGCTATCTATTTTAAAGTTACCTTCTGTATCTTCTCTACATTATCTACATAGTTATCTGCTCTATGCCTGTATGTTACCGATGTCACATTCCGGTCTTCAGCATCAAGAAATGCAGACAGTGCTTTAACCCTTCCCCCTTTAAATGTGTATGTTTACTCTGCCCCAGCGGCCCCAGCCCATAGATTCCCCATTGCCACTCATCAGTCTGCCATGTTTCTGCTGCACTTCTGCTGCGAGGTACATTTCTGGGGGCTTCCCGTTGAGCAGCTTCCCAGCTGTAAGGAGTGATGGCAGCTCCTCCCCACCCAAATGGCAACCCTGGGATGGTGTGGCCATGACTGGCCAACCGGGGGCTGCCAACCTACTTCTATACTAAGTATAATAGCAAGAACTATTTCTAGGCAAAATATTTGACAAACTGATTTCATTATTTTGAGGGTTGGAGAGGAAATATCTCTCTCTCTCTCTCTCTCTGACACACACACACACACATGTTTCTCCTACTATTTCCTTAAATATAAGAGATGTTCCAGCAGTAGTCCTGAGAATGATAGAGCTTTTCCCCATTCTAGGCTATTGGTTGATTTCCATATGGGATATTAAGGTGTGGGGGAAGTGTATTTGAAGCATCATAAACATATACATGCATGTATATAGATAGATAGAATTCTTTCTAGCCAAGTGTGATTGGACACACAAGGAATTTGTCTTTGGTGCATATGCTCAGTGTACATAAAAGGAAATGGTACATTCATCTGGAATCATAAGATACAACACTTAATGATAGTCATAGGGTACAAATAAGCAACCAAATCATACTAGGAAACAATAATCAGTATAAATCGTAAGGATACAAGCAACAAAATTATAGTTATAACTTGGGTGATAGGTGAAGGAACGATGAGAATAACAGTAATGCAGACTTAGTAAATAGTTTGACAGTGTTGAGGGAATTATTTGTTTAGCAGAGTGATAGTGTTCGGGAAAAAGCTGTTCTTGTGTCTAGTTGTTCTTGTGTGCAGGTGCCCTATAGTGTCGTTTTGAGGGTAGGCGTTGAAACAATTTATGTTCAGGATGTGAGTGGTCTGTAAATATTTTCCCAGCCCTCTTTTTGACTCGTGCAGTATACAGGCCCTCAATAGAAGGCAGGTTGGTATCAATTGTTTTTTCTTCAGTTCTGTAGTCTGTAGTTCTATAGTCTGTGCCTGTCTTGTTGGGTTGCAGAACCAAACCAGACCGTTATAGAGGTGCAGATGACCGACTCAATAATTCCTCTGTGGAACTGTATCAGCAGTTCCTTGGGCAGTTTGAGCTTTCTCAATTGGCACAGAAAAAACATTCTTTGTTATGCTTTTTTGATGATGTTTTTGATGTTAGGTGTCCATTTGAGGTCTTGTGATATGATAGAACCTAGAAATGTGAAGGTCTCTACGGTTGATACTGTGTTGTCAAGTATTGTAAGAGGTGGTAGTATGGGAGGGTTTCTCCTAAAGTCTACTACCATTTCTACAGTTTTGAGTGTGGCCAGTTCCAGATTGTTCCAGTCGCACCACCAGGCTAGTTTTTCAGCCTCCCGTCTGTATACAGATTCATCGTTGTCTCGAATGAGACCAACCACTGTTGTATCATCTGCAAACTTCAGTATTTTAACAGATGGGTCTTTTGAGGTGCAGTCATTGGTATATAGAGAAAAGTGGAGAGAGCACACAGCCTTGGGCGGGGGGGGGGGGCTGTGTTAATTGCACAGGTATCTGATGTGATATACAGTACACTGTTAAAATTCCTTCCTGCTTTCACGGGGGCCCAGCAAAAGTATAGGGGGAAAATTATGAGTGCTATATCTGGGCTGCAAAAATCTGCTACAAAGCAGCCAAGTTACAGAATTTTTCACATCTTTGCTACCATTTAGAGGCCTTGTGGATTTTTGCAACCTACCTTCAAGGAAAGAAATATTCAGTCCAATACAAGCTTGAATCGCACAATATGGTGATAAACTGTAGTGGGGTTGCTTTTTTTTAATGCCTGGAGGACAAGTTTGTGAAAAGTTGCACATTCTTTCAATAACTGAAGAATTCTCAAGTATTAGTATCATTTTATTGCAGCTATTTTGTGGTAGTTAGACAAATAGCAGTTAACTTCGTTTATATTGTTGGTAAAGTAAGAAAAAAAACAAAGCAAAAGGAGGTTTCAAACTATTGTATTCCTCCTTCTTGGGATAACCTTGATCGTTTTATCACCATCTTTAATATACTGGAGGAGCAATAAGTGCTGCCTGACATTTTCTGAAGAGTAATTGTGACTTGCGGTTCTAGGGCCTGAAAAGTTACATGAAAGTTAGACACTTTCAGTAAATTTAAGTTTTTCTAAGGTTGCAATCTCTTGTGTTATGTGGTGGAATGTGCACCTGCAGGAGCAGAGGAGGAAACTTTCGGCAATTCAGTGTTTTCCCAGAAACTTTAGGCAACACAGAGTTTTCCCAGATTAAACAACTGTGCAAGTCCCAAGCTGGATAGGAAAGCAGTAAAAAGGTTCAGGGTAGCCATATCCTAGAATCTCTCAGGATATATCAAGTAGGATAGCAGATTATATCTTCAGTCTGTCAAGAATGTGGCCATTAGATACAAGCAAATAAAGGATTGACTATAATAGCACTTAGACTTATATACTGCTTCACACTGCTTTATAGCCCTCTCTAAGCAGTTTACAGAGTCAGCATATTGCCCCCAACAATCTGGGTCCTCATTTTACCAACCTCAGAAGGATGGAAGGCTGAGTCAACCTTGAGCCTGGTGATTGATCCAGAGCTCCGTTATTGGCTGCAGAGGCCTTCAGGAAAGCCTTGCCGGCTGCAGAAGAAGTGGGCCAGTAAGGTAGGTGTAAGGGTGTGTGAGGCCTGGCTGCAATTGTCCAAAGGTAAATAGCAGGGCAATTCCACCACCCCCATTACCTACCTTAATTTTTACCTATGTATCCTGGAGTGGGTGGGGACTTAATTAGGGCTTATTTGGGAAGTAGGGCTTATATTGGGCACTCATGTAAAAATCAAGCTAGAGCTTACTTTCAGGGTAGGTCATCTTTTAAGACAAACAAGGTAATTATCCTGTGACCATGGAATGCTACAAACAGCTGCAAATGGGGGCTTAGTTGCCAAGTGTCCAAAATGTCAGGTTGGACAGGCAGGTGGACATTGGAACTTCAACTATATGTAAGTCCCATTTTCAGAGTTTATTGTAACTTCAATCCATTGCTAAGTGACCAATTATGTCAAGGACTGCCTGTATAGCATGAGCCTAAATAGAAAGATTCATCTTATTTTGATTTATTCTGTGAAGGCTTTGCAGAGACTGTTCTTGTTGCAAATGCTAATGAAAATGTTAGCGGCAGAAAAATACAATACAGTGCAGGACGAGCTTCCCTTTTTAATGCTTGTTTTTGAAAAATGAAATTTAAAAAACCTTTTTGAAGGATTAGCTTGCCGCAGTATTGTCCTTACGTGAAGACCTGTACCTCTGGAATGGCATGCATTCCCTCTTTCTCAAGCTAAGACAATATTTTCTGTTGTCTTCTAAATAATTATTCTGCAGGGTAGCAAGAGCTGATGCTGCAGGTATTGTATGCAAATCCATTAAGGTGAGCTTCAGTGTTACAAGCTGAATCTTTATTCTCTTTGTCAACATGTCAAGTTGCTTAATATAGTTGAGGCTGGATAGCAAAAGAAAAAAGTAAAAAAAATGTAATTGAGTGAAACACCTTCTAGTAGTCAATTTATAAAAGGAGTGGGTGGGTTAGAAAACTGACACATCTGTGATTGGTTTGCTGTAAGTTTGGGGCAAAGGACATAAGAAATTTATATCGTTCTGCTTCATCAGCAGAAGCAGGTGATTTGCTATGCTTGGATGATAAAACCATCCCTTCTAATTTTGCTAGGTTTTAAGCAGAAGAGACTGCAAAATATTAGCAAAGAGGAAAAAAAAACTGGTATATATTTCTCAACCTGCATTGAAACATCAGGAATAAAAATGCTTTCTCTCTCCCTTCAATCTGCATTGAAATGTTTCTTAGTTACACTAACTAAACTTTGTTGTTGTTATATCTGAAATTAAATTTGGACAGATAACTTTTAGCTAGATGAATAACAATATTGTAGGAATCCCTACAATTTACTTCCTTTCAGGTAGTAGAGAAAGTTAAAACTACGTACTGGTATGTTATATATGAATAATAAATACAAGGAATTGTGAAAAAGCAAGCCATCTAATTTAACAATAACATTTTAATATCCAAACTAATATAAGATGCAGCTAGATCATTTCTTTAGAACTCTTAAACGTTTAAGTTGCATTTCATGTAATGCTTTTAATTCGAAATATATCTTCTTATATGGCATATTTTGATCACAATTAACTGAGAATTAAGGAACTCTTTCTTCTGTTCTATAACTCTGTGCCCATCTATCCCCATTGCCATAGCAATATCAGCTCTCGTAATAATGCATTATCAGCAGTTCAGGAAACACAGTGTAATTGAATTCACACACTGGAACAAACCAACCAACAATGTCATTGGGGACAAGAAGCAATCATATTAAGCAATATTCATTAGAACATTAAATGCCTGAGGGTTTTTTTTTTAAATATGCCAATAATTTTGATCTATTAAACTATCAAATACCCAGGTGCAATACTTAAGTCTATATTAATCCATGTTGAATAATATTTGTAGATGGCTACTTTCTCATTTACATAAGTATGCATGCCTGTTTTTCTGTGATATTTTTATACTTAAAAATACAATACTTAAATCTGTAAGGATTTTCTACCCTCTACTTTATTTCAGAACTGGTAATTTGGTAAACTATTTGTAAAATAATGTAAAACTGGTAAACTATTTGTAAAATAATGTAAAATAATATGTTATAATTAAAGGCTGGCCAATTTAAAGACCGATTTCTTTCAACTGACCGGCCTGGCCTGACACCTTGGGGTATTTTAAATTTGGATAAAATTTTAATTAATTTAATTT
>JAEANM010013465.1:0-14383 GCA_017656035.1 Myanophis thanlyinensis | reverse complement strand
TTTCCCCACCTAAAAATGAAAGTGGATTAATGTGATAACACCTACTAGTCTAGATTTTTTTATAGTTTGCTCTCTGGTCTGGAAGAGAGGGACAGCAAATATATAATACCAGAGGGGATATAGAAACCCAGTAGCTATAAGGCAACCTTCATCAACATGATGTCCTCCAGATGTGCTGGACCAATTCCCATGTTCACCAGTCAGGCTGGGGAAAAGCTGCCTTGGGGATTAATTACAATTATGAAAGAGAAGTAAGAAGTATTTAAGAGTGTTTGTGGATCAGAGGGTTTTCTCCTGTGACTAGTATTTTTCTATGTGTTGGCAACTTCCAAGTTTATCTACCCTCTTTCTTTCTTTTCCCCACACAGCCAAACTGCAAGACTTCAAATCCTTTTTGCTTTCTGATCCAGAGACAAAGCAGAGGTTGTCAGATCTTCGGCAGCGTGTTGAAAGCTTTGCCCGTGCCTTCCCCATGCCTGGCTTTGACAAACGTTGACATCTGGTTCAAACGAAGACTGGCTAACCATTACAATCTAGATGGCCAACAAACTAGACATGAAGAGTCCCTGAGAAGTCTTGTCTCTCAGACCTTTGTCTAGTGAAGCCCCTCTTCAGAAGAGGTGACCTCCTTGGCCATTTTTTCCCCCTCAGTTCCTCATCTCCATTTTATAATGACTCGAAACAACTTACTTTGTGTAAAAGAACTTGTGAACTCTGATTCACAATACATGTATTACATTATGCGGAATGATTTGTAAGAATTAAAGCGATCCACCTCTTTCTATGAATGAAGACATTTTGAACCCTTTGTGAACATTGCTGCTGCTTTGGTCATCTCTGCCTGCAGGCGCCTTCTGTACCTACATGTATCGTGCAGATGTTTTCTCTGCCTGTATATGCACAGCCAAAGATGTGAATGTGGATGTTACCCTTGTTCGTCATAATAATGTTTCTACATAGCAATAGAAGTAGGCAACATCGTGCCTTTGTAACAATAGAACACCTCATACACACTGGATCACTTCAAAGGCCTTAACAAGCATATTGATTTAGATCTAGCATGTGAACTTATAAGAAACCAGACCATTCGAATGACCAATCAACAAAGGAACCAGTCAACTGCTCAGAATATAAATATAGCTCCAAACAAACAACCCATCATGCAACCAGCTGATCACACTGGCTCACAAGACATATACGGTATAAGCTAAGCGGGAATAGGACCAGAAAACCCCACTGCTGATGTTTCTTAGTCTGGTAATGAAACGTTTGGGAACTAAATGGAAACAAGCTCGGAAAGCAGACCACCGCCAAAATCTAAAACCCGAACTACAAGTATTTTCTATTATTTCCCATCAAAGGCCTTTCTAATTAAATATCCTGATTTCCCATAGTTTCCAATTAGATCCTGCTGGCTTTCCACAAGGAAGAGGTAAAGGGCAAACACCCTCTCCATCGTTGTGCTCCAGTCATTGGCATAAAAAAATGTGACTTCTGATTTTGGTGGCAGCGTGGAGCCATTGTGACTAGTAAGCACTACGAGGAAACACTCTGCAAACACCTTTGCACTGCTCTGGCTTATCGAATGCAGGTGGCCATCTAGGGTAACCTGTTTCTAATGGTTTTTTTTTAAATAGATGGATCGTGATTTAATAGTAAAAGTTTATCACAGAACAAACTAATAGTCTGTTTAAATGCAGACAATCATCTTGCTGCCATTCCCTATATTCCAGCAAGTTTGGCCTGCATTATTCACAGGGGCTCTTTTCCAGGGCAAAACTTCAGCTAACGAAACCACAAATAAGTGGCTCTTAAATTATGGGAATCAGGAGTTAGATTTGGAGCCTATGATCATTGCCTTCCTTCCCTTGATGTCATCAGGTCAATGCATCTATACTTGCTTCACCTCTTCCTCCTCACTTGCTCATGGTAGATTGTGAGACAGCATCAGAGAGCAGCAGTGCGATGGAGAGGTCCCTCCACCAAGAGCCACATGGAGCGGAGAAGCCCACCTGAGCCACATGTTGAGAAGCAATGTAACCCAGCGAAGGAGTTCCTCAGAAAAAGGCATGAGCTACCATGAGGACGCATTGTGGAGCTTTGCAAGTGGACTGATCTTCCCAACATCTACATCCAGGCAAAAAGGATGATTAAAAAGAAGAGAGCCATAACCTAAATCATAACAAACATGCAGCCGGGAGGGGGGTGTAGTTCTTTTGCTCATTCAGACAGTGCTGAGCATCCACTTTGCACAGAGTGGCTGTGTGGACACTCTTGTCAAGTTGCTACCGAATCAATCGGCCGTCATAAATCTGGTGTTCCCCCCCCTAAGCGTTTATTGCGTTTCTCGGAATTGCTACTCCGCAGGGAGCTGGATAGCATCAGCTTGGCAAGACTGTGGTACGGTAAAGAGCTGTTGGTGTAGACATCTTGTAGGCAGAATGCTACTAAATAATAATACTCAAAAAGGAGAACTGTAGGAGTCCCTCAAATGCTAATGCATTCATTTTTTAAGTGAGACATACGTGACTCTAATCCTGAATACTTTAGTTGGTCAGCATGACCTCTTCACAAAAGAAGATGTATGCACGGAACAATCCATTTACTATAAGTTGAGGTTGAGGTTGATGGGATAAACTTGGGAAGAGGACAGCGGCTGCAGCAGAATTCCATGAGAAAATCTTATTTTGTCCTTGAGGATCCATCATAGAATGAAAGGGTCGGGGTGATGCTACGGCTACTACCCCAAGGGGACTATTTTAGATACTATGTGCTTCAAGGCACTGCTTCCAGGGGAATGTTTTTGTGTCTTCCTCCCCACCCCTCCACCCAAGGACACAGACATTTGTGTATTCTATGTATAATATTTGGAATAACACAAAATGGTACTTTTGCACCACGTGCCTGGGAGAGTGTGCTGTCCCATCTATTCAACTTCTTGATTCATAGTTTTGAAAGTAAATAATCTCTTTCATGTTATCCATTTCCCCCTTGTTTTGGGAGCATACTGTTTCCCTCTTATTAATAAATCAGACAACTTCATTCAAATCTAGCTTTATGGGGGGAGTTCCTAAATCACTGGAAAGCTGCACTTTACAGTAAATTATATTCCCTCCTCCTCCCTGCGTATCCTGGAAGCTTATCCTGAAGATTAATTACTATTGCTGATGACAACCCATGCCTTAGTTAAATTGCTCTGGTTTCAACTTCCAGATGTTCTGTTTCTTCTATCACAGCTGGCTTTGATTGTGTATTTTGATACTAAGCTCTTATTTTGTGCAATGCTTATAATCGCATGCGGCTGCTTGCATCCGAAGAGTTGTCTCGCCTGAATGACCACACTGGCAATTATAATCCAACACTTCTGGAGGGCACCAGGTTGGAGAAGACTGTCATAAGTCAATGACCCCTATGAGGTTCTACCTACGTGCTAGCAGAATATCCCTGTAATGCTAATGCAATGATTAGGATCATTGCCTTCCAAAGAGTTCTTATTTGCTCATTCTATAAAGTCATCACATATGGGTGTTTATTTTTATTTTGAAAAAGCAACTGGACTGATTTTTGAGGCAAAACAAGGTGTTTTGCTTCCTATCCTGGAAGCTTCATCACTTGTATTGGATGCGGTGGAAAATGGAAGGACAGATACATAGACATTAGATCATCACATGGAATATTTTCAAATAATGTATTTGACCATGATTAATTGAGCCATGACTTAATCAATCCAATTGTGTGGGTTTTCAGGACACTTTGAACTTTTCAAGCTGACGAACCAGACATGTTTTTGCATGGCAACACAGGTTAAAAAATGGTTAGCTAGTTTGCCATTCGGTGTCCCATAAATCATTTGTTATTTTACATTCCTTTCACAGTTTCCCCCCTCCCCCGGGGAAAAAAAGGGGGCCAAATAATAGCAATAGTATAGCAACAGCAGTTAGACTTATATACCGCTTCACAATGCTCTCTAAGCGGTTTACAAAGTCAACCTATTGCCCTGCAACCATCTGGCTCCTCATTTTATTGACCTTGGAAGGATGGAAGGCTGAGTCAACCTTGAACCGATCAGAATCGAACTGCTGGCAGTAAGCAGAATTACCCTGCAATACTACATTCTAATCATTGTGCCACCACAGGTCATTTTATAATATTACTGATCATTCCTTATCTGTACCCTTAAGAGTGGAGCTTCTGCTTCCAGAGGTAGAATATATTCCTCCTTATATACAAACAAAAGTCAGTGGATTTATAATCTGTTTGTCAGGGTTCCACATAACATCAGCAACGCAATCAGAATTCCAAAGAGACAAAAGTCCATAGAATAAGATTTTATTGAAGACATTGTACTGGTACAGTCCGAAGAAACCCTGAATCTAAAATTCCCGGGCTTTCTCCACCAAAGTAAAATGGAAAGTTCCACCCCACTAATTATCACATATCAATTTCTCACAACCCCTTCAAAGAAAGTTTCAACGTTCACTTCGGGACCTCCTCTACCAGGTGACCACTGCTCAGAGAACTTTCTCATGAGAAACTATTCGAGGAGAATGCAAAATAGATAACCGCCTCCGAGTCGGTTCTATCAACCTCCACTCCGCCAACACGTTGGCCTTGCAGAAAGAAAATGTGTCAAAGCTAAAAGGTCCAGTATAATATGCAAAACCAATAGCTAATACTTTTCAGCAGAAAAGCCCCCCAACCCAAAAGTCTCCTTTTTAGCTTGACACTGTTTTAATCATTACCATCTGATGTATGTTACAGTACATCTTTGATATTTGCAGCTGGATTCTGAGCTGGCTTCATCTGTGGTCACCCGTGCCTTGAATGTAATGTGGCTGTCTGCCTTCTCTTGCAGAAAAGTGAGCAAATCCATTTTATAATGCAGATGCCAGTCACTTCAAATTCACAATATCAGAATCATCTTCAGATCCATGTGGTACAATAGCTATCGCTAGTTGAGTGTAAATTAGCGACAGTGGTTGAGAATGAAGAAATGGAAACGTTTCTTTCCCTGTATCCCAACTTGGATTAAAGTACGACAACAGCCTTTTCTTTCCAAGTTTGCCATAGCAGCTTGGGGTACACAGCTAGTAAAGACTGAGTTTCAAGCCATTAGGGCTGAAGGTACATATGAAGATCTTGCTTTCTCAGCTATTCAGTATCAAAATTGCTAAAGAAGTGGGAGAGTGTAGGCTGATATATATGTAGCATCAACCTGACCTCCATCATACCATTCCTGCCCCCATCCTCGATGACATTAGGGCAGAATCGTCCCCCCCACCTCAGAAATTCATTATCTGTGTAATGGTCAATTTGGCACTGCAAGAACTCATCATGACAGCGTCCATCCATATTCAAGCCCCCAGGAAACTGAAAACGCATGTACACTCCGAAGCGCAAAAAGAAAGAAGGAATATCGATCCCTTATTCCACCCAGCTTCCCAAAACAAACAACTGCAGCTTCCATTTCTTTGAACTTCGCGCGACGCTTACTTTTGATTTCCTAGTTTTAACCTGTAAATCCCACTGAGCTTTAACAAAAGAGCTTCAGCCAGCTGAAATGCAACCTTTAGTTTTTAATTAGAAATGCAAACAATCTTGCGAAGAAGTGTTAACATTTAAACGGCTAACACAGTGTAAGAAACCACATTTAAAGAAAAACCAGTTTCAGATTTATTATTTCTCTCATTCTTTGACTTCTCCTGTGTTAACCTGTCAGACACAGAAGTAAAATTTGAAAGCCTTGTTATCACCTCTTTTCACCTGTCAGAACAAGGCTGTCTAGGAGCTTGGCATGTTGACAGATGACATAATCAGTGCCTCTCTGAAAAATACCCCAGAGTTGCAGAGCATAAGATTCCCATTCTGCTCCATCATTGCTTACCATCGGTACCAATATGATCCATTTCCATTAAAGGAATAAAGTAAACAAGAATATGTTTAATATCACTTAGCTCTCGATGGAGAAGATCCTTTTTTTTTTGCCAACTCAGTAAAAGTTAAACTATTATTATTATTATTTTGTGGGGAGGAGGTTGCGTAGCTGAGCAAACACAATGCATTGCAGAGCTAAATAGATTATGCAGCTTGGGTACTTTCTAAAAAATTTAGCAAGCCAGGATTGATGGTCAGATCATGGAGATGGATGTATTACATAAAATATAGCAACAGCCACGGAACTAGTAGTAGACCCCACTAAAGTATTGCAAGTTCTTTGCTCTATCTATCCTAACAGTTAATAAGGGTTGCAAAGCTTGCTTTTAAAGGCGTCATCATGCTGCCATATTTTTCTTTTTTTGCAACTATTGATCTAGGAAACATAGCTCTTAATTATCTCTTATTTTAATTGGCAATATAGAATGGGTTAGGAAGTTTAGCAGATATCCTGGTTCTTGGGCAAAACGGACTTCATGAAACACGAAAAGACAAGCAGAGTTTCAGATTTAGACAATGTAGAACACTGTCCATAGAGTGATGATGAATTGCATTTCCTAAAGTTACTAGGCTGCAATCTGGACAATTTTGCATTAGTATTGCATTAATGATTTGATAACAGTAGAGGGTAGTGGTGAAATTCATTTTTTTTTACTACTGGTTCTGTGGGTATGGCCACAGGATTAAACATCACCAAGCACAGAATTAAACTTCACCAAAGTTACAATGTAACAAGGGGAGAGGCAGTTTCTGTGAGCAAGGCAATAAAGATTAGGCTAGAAACAACTGCTTTATTTACAGGATTAACCCTGTAAAATTAATATTTACAGGATTAACCCTGCAAAGTGGGAAAAAAACAAAAGGAGATTTCTTCTAATAACTGGGTCTATAGAACCAGTGCGAACTGGCTGAATTTCACCTCTGGTAAAGGGGAATTCAGGTCTCCTCTCCTCTTGACTCAGTAGTTTTCATTTTCCAAAGCCATTCAGAAGTATAGAGCAATAGGTAGGGTTAGAAATGCAGCGACTGAAGACCTTTGTTGTCTAATAGATCCTTTTCTTAATTGGAGATCAATGTAACCAAACCAAAACGGACTGCAACAAAAAGTTACAAGGTAGAGTTGTATTGTTCAGGGCTCTGGCAATCCAGCCAGACATAAACTTTAAACACCGCACCTCATTCTATCTCCTCTTGTACAATGTTTCATAATATCTCCCAGCAATGTTCTGCAGCCATTGTATATGTTTCATCCCCACTGAGCAACTTTCAGGGATCTTCTTAAAATAAGATTATTTTGACATTCTTTTGCAGATTTCTCCAAACCTGCCAAAATCTTTCTGCTGTATCTGGATATGATGAGCAACAGGGCCTAATGATTAGCATCTGGAGAACATGTACACAGTACTGCTGTTCGTATGTAACAGCCTTAAAGAAGATAAGAGGGTTTCCAAAATTGTTGGACTATATCTTTTTTTACGTATGCCTGGTTATTATGGCTGGGTATGATGGGAACTGCTGTAGGGGAAGATGGTGTTCTAAATGGTTTATTTTCTTAAATGTGTATTTTCCTTTGCTCTGGAAATAGCCAATTTACTTCTGGACCTGCAGTTTTCTCTGATGAGGACCGGTATTTGTGATGCTGGAATGCAAGTCCATTCCAATTTCCTCCATTCTGTAAGTAGCACAAAAGATGACTGGATAATTTTGCTCTGCTCCTACAACTGACCTTTACTCTGCTTCATTAATGAAGGAACAAGTGGTACTTTTCCTGGCAATTTAATGCAGAACAAGATTTTAAAAAGAGAGGAAACTGTGATTGGTGGTGACAAACATTTCCCCCTCCTACCTCTGTTTCCAGTCTCGCCTGCTAGGCTCAAAAAATAAAAGTTAGTTGCTCTTCCTAATGTCTTTGAGCTGGAAAGAGCAAATTTTGACAGATGGCCAAAAACCATGGGTTTAGCTATTGATTAGAACCTGTTCCTTAGAATGAGGTGTGTGTGTGTTTCTGCTTCACTTACTCTCACCAGCCTTTCTCTCTCAGATTCTCCCTCCCTCATCCTTCCCTTTCTCATGCTCTGCCTCTCATACTTTTGTTTTGGGAAATCCCCATCCTATTTTGCTGGCTGCCTAATCATTCCTGCTCCCTGAACCAAATGGTTGTGGAGGGAAGTTGACAGCAACACAAGGGAAAGGATGGGCTTGCAGTGGCTAAAAGTAGTCAATGTGAATTGGGCACTTCCCAGCGGGTCTTGGACAATTCGTCATGGCTGACTCGCCCTGACCATGTTGCTTAGGACAACTCCCTGTGCCCAATTCACCTCAGGACAACTCGCCATGGGGCAATTCAAGTGGGATAACTCAAGAGAGGCACAAATGAATTACAGTGGGGGACAGGGGGTCTTGTCTTGCTTTAGGTTGGAACCTTCTCAAGATAGACGACTTCAAGACTGGAATGAGCTGCAATTCTACTTGTCCATCTCTTGAGTTATTCCGCATTGAATTGTCCCATGGTGAATTAGCCGCGGCAAGTTGTTCTGAGGTGAATTAGTCATGGCAGGTGGACCGCAGCGAGTTATCCCATTCCACCTCCCAACCCCTGTTGTGTTAATACCACATTCTCTACTAAAGCATCACAAGTCACTTAGGTCGTTTCCTCACTGGTGGCTTCTAGTGCCTTCATAACATCACCAAGCTGTTGAAATGATATAAAACTTACCCTCATTAAGTTGAAGCAACAATAGCTGGATGACTCTAAAAGATGTTATATATTGTTATCTGCAGGTAGTCCTCACATAGCAACCACAATTGGGATTGGTAACGCAGTTGCTAAGCAACACAGTCACTAGGCGGAGAATGATGTGACCATGACTAGACTTACAATGCATTCAGAAAGTATTGAGACCCCCTTGTTAATTTTGTTGTGCTGCAGCATGATTCTATAGTTGTTGAAATTCATTTTTGCCCCCTCAATCTATACTCAGTACCCCATAATGACAAAGTGAAAAGAAGAATGTTAAAAATTTAGGTTGAATTCAACAACTATAGAATCAGGCTACAGCACAACAAAATTGAGAAAAGTGAAGAGGGTCTCAATACTTTCTGAATGCACTGTATAATCTTACTTACCCTTTGGTTATTAACTGGACATAGGGTCACTAAGCCAAAAATTATATGAGCACGACTTATATTTTTACTTCCTCCTTCCATATCATATAGTATTAATTCTGCTTGACTCAAGGGAAAATACATGCCAATTACAAAAGTAAGCAAATGACAGTTATGTGACTGAAGGGTGCTGCAAATGATTGTAAATGTGAGGATGGGTCGCAAAGTTATTTTTTTCAAAGCATTGTAACTTTGCACGGTTGTTGCATGAGGCAGTCAGTAAGTGAGGATGAACTGTGCTGAAAGGAATCTTATCACACCTGTGTTGGGAAAAGTACAAGGTGCCAGCTTAATGTGGTATCAGATAACTGACCTTGTCTATGAATTGAAGATGAATAGAAGTGTAGAAGCGTCCTTCAAGAATGACACATTTTCTGGCCGTTGTTAAGAAGACTTAAGTGTAATTGCTTTGCCTGTGGCTCAGTGTGGTGACTTAACAATTGGTTATACTGTGCACTTCTAAGCAATCGGGTTAATTCAGTAACATGGTTCAGTTAACCATGAATTCACATTTGGGATGAAGATAGCTGTTTGCTAGAGCAGATGGAGAAGAAATAGTTCTCTTTCTACATCTTTCTTTATACTTTATAGATTATTCCTTTATAGACTATTACGTTTCCCTCCTAGATGCAAAGATGTACCTACAGACATATATATTTAAAGACCAGTTCTTTTGCCATTATAGACTGGTATACTCACCAGCAAATCAGAATCTTATTGTTTTAGACCAGCTTTGCTGGCTGGGAAATTCTGGGAGTTGCAGTCTAAACATCTTAAAGTCGCCAAGGTTGAGAAACACTGTTTTAGACATACAGAAACTTGCTCAAGGTCTGGCCCTAAGCCAGTCACCTTTCCCCTCTCAGACATGCAGAGATGTCCCATCATATGGAAGAAGAGTGGGATAGCAAGGAAGATCTCTATGAAAGAGGTTGGGCTGCATTTATGACCCACCTGAGTTGTCGCCTTTAGAAAGAAAGAGGGAAGCTAATGAGGGAAACAGAGATGACAGCTGCCCTCAGGAGGTTGATCCCAGGGATAACCTGAGTTTTCCTCTTTGACTTTGCCTAATCTTAATCCAAACAGGAGACTGCGTAGAGGTGTAATTGTATCATTCTCCTGGTAAATTTCATATTTTCTGCAGCCCAGTCAAAGGTTGAGATGGGGGGAGGGAAATAAAGAAAAGCTTGCCCAGCCCCATATGTGTCAATGGTTCAGTAGCCAACTTCATTCTTTCTCTACTTGGCCTGAGGCCTAGATGCTTTTCAGAGCCTTTCTTGACGCTGCCATCGCTTAAACCAGCAACAAACTCTATTAGCTGCTACTGCAAATTGGATTTGTTCAATGCGATTGGATTTTGCTTTCGGCGTGTGTGGCTTAGGTGGCGAGGGGGGAGGAGAGGGAGTGGGAGGGCAATCACGAATAATAGTGAATGTTGCATTTCTCTCCCGAGTCCACACAGAACTGTCATCTGTTCCTACAGGGTGGCAAGAAACTAAAGATTTAAGGGAGCAGCAGGAGACAACACGTGCCACCTTTTCACCGCAGACTTGTTAGATGGTGGGTCATCCACACACATACCCCGCCCACCTTCTTGCTTTTAGAGCTAAAAGACAACAGCTATGGGAAATGTGACCTAGCTTGGGAAAGAGGACCATCAGCTGTAATAACTGTAAAAGGGAGGGTTACAAAACAAGCTTTCACTCTTATGTTACAGTTGTGTAGCTGGTTATTGGCACTATATTTACATATACAGTTAAATCCCAGTCCTGCAAGACTGCCAGGTGGAAGTCCTGTCTTTTTTTTTTATGGCAGTTTAAAAAATTGCTTATACAGCCCTTGGCAATTTCTTTATTCACTGGTCCTTTGTGTGTGTTTGCACACGCACGCATGCATTTGTACACCTTTGTGCACCTTGTTGACTCCTGGCAACTGATGAATTAGTCCCTGCAACTTTCTTGTCAAGATTTTGGAAGTGGTTTGCCATTACATACTTCCTAGGATGGTGAGAAGTGACTGGCCTAAGATCCCCCAGCTGGTTTTGTACCAAAGGTAGGACTAGAACTCACTGTCTCCCAGTCTCGATTGCTAGCCAAACTGACTCTCTCTCCTTCCTCTCTGCTAAGGGTCAACGTTTGTTAATCTAAAAGGCAGGGACAAGGATGAATAATGGATCACAGTATTGTAGGGCTGTTAAAAAAGAAAGGCCAGATTTACATTACCCGGTAGCCTTCAGCATGAAATAGCACATCAAGGCACTTGGTACATTACAGATTTGCAGAATAATCATGAAGAGATTATGGGAAGTTGTAATAAACTATGAGTATGGCTTAGACATCAACCATGGCTTGTTGTACTAACTGTGGTTAGACAAAATGCAGCTGAGCCTCAGGTCGAGATTCAGATCACCGCTTAGTTGATTTGGGATGTCAGTTCTGAGTCTCAGCAGATTTAAATAATTTATTCTGTGTAGGAGCAGAGGTATCGTTTCTTTTTCTCGGCAAGGAAATTATCTTGGTGTGAGGTATGACAGAAAGCATGTAAGGCTTAGGTGAAGCAGAGGATAAAAACAACGGCAGTTTTACCTTGCTGTCCTGTAATTCCTAATCACTTTATGTCCTGTAATAGTATAGAATTAAAGGAAATCTGTGAAAGAAAGCCTGCGTTGAACTGAGAGGGCTGACAGGGTATGAGAAAGCTAAAGACTCCCTTCAGTGGAGCTCAGCTCACGGCAGCTTCCCAGGTTTTCTTGGACAGTATCTTCTTCCAAGATGTTTTGTCTTCTTAGAAAGATTTCCTGGTGGTCTCCTATTCAAATACAAATCCAGTCTGACCTTGCTTAACCAGCCACTCCCACCAAATAACTGCAGCATGCCTGAATGCGTCTTGACTATGGCCTAACGACAGGGAAGGAAGAGATGATAGCTATCATGGGCTCCACAGGCAAGGAAGCTTCCAGCCAGCCCTTCAGTTTTTAAAAAGAAACGCATGCCACAGAGGAACTTATAGAGTGGCCTTGAGAGTTCCAACACAGAGAAGTGGAGCCACGGGTGAAGAAGGCTGTTTGTTAAGTGGAGCAACCTTTCCTTGCAACAGTCAGATGGGTGCTATTATCTATGCTTGGGGTGTCAAACTGGATTTCTTCGAGGGCTGGATCAGCACTGTAGTTCTCTGAGGGCTGGATGGGGCTGGGGAAATAGGACGGATGCCTTCTGCAGCACCCTAGAACCCAAAATGGGTCATGTGGGGCATATGATGAACTGTGCTAGCCAAAACGGGGCACATAGAGGCCTTGCGCCCCACCACACCCCATTTTGGCTGGCAGAGTACCTCAGGAGGCCATCCAGGGTGAAAATAGGGCACGGGGGGGGGGCGTGCGCATTCGTGCGTGCCCCATTTTGGCTGCCAGAGGCACTCTGGACTGGTCCTTTGCTAGTTCCAGGCAGGGCCCACAGGCCACATTTAAGCCTTGAGTTTGACACTCCTGATCTACGCCATCTTCTTTCTTTCAGACTAAAAAGAACACAGTCAGAGGTAAGAGTGAGACAGAACATTCTTTGCTGCTGTCCAGATTTTGGCAGGCCAGATCTGACAGCTTTCCTGCTGATGCAACATGCTGGCATTATCGTGCCCCCAAACAGTGCCTGGTGGTATTACTGCTGCTGCTCTTTCCCCAAATCACCGGTTAAATCTTCAAGCCCCAATGTAGATGCTGGTGCTTTAATTGAAGATTAAAGTTGAAATTTTGGAGCGTCTCTGCAAGATTTGCCACCGAGCTATGCTTATGATCCTAGAGATCTTGACAAAGTGGAGGAAGCTAAAGAATCCGGAGAGCTAACAACACTAAGTAAAATAATACAGAAAGTTAGGGATGGAGTTCCTTGATGCTAATTATTTATTTTTATTTTAAAAGAGCTGCAACAAGGACAAAATCCTATTGGGGCTGAAGCAGCAGCGGTAGAGGCAGGTTTTGGACAATGTTTTCACACTGCGTTATTTTCTAATCTAAGTTACCCTTTCTCATAACTGTGGTTAGTTTTGCGCATGAGGATGGTGTAGTTGGGGTAGGCTTTGTGCCTATGTTTCTGACACCCAGTAGGCAAAGAACAGCTTTGAAAGAATTATTCTTTCAGAGCTGATAATTTCCATCAGAAAACTGTGGAGCGAAGAAAGTGTACAGTGTTTCTCCAAAAGTGGGAATGAAAATGGGGAATCTGCTATTTTAAGAGAGAAAGAAACAGGGAGCAATCTAATACCAGATGCCCTTTTGTCTCATCCTGTAGCGACAGACCACACCAGCTGAATGGCAGAGCGGTAAGTCACCATGTTCTCTACTGCTGCAGGCCCCAGAGAAAAGAGAAAGGAGAAAGGAATGAGTGGGGGAGAGGGCAAGGCGAAATTTTGAGTAGCTTTTGGGATCTGCATAGTACAGGTAGTCCTAGAGTTATGGCCACAATCGGGACCGAAATGTCTCTTGTTAAATAAGATGAATTTTACATCCTTTTGGCCAAAGCTGCTAATCACTGCAGTTATTAAATGAACCGTGTGGTCGTTCAGCGAATCCAGCTTCTTCCATTGACTTTGCTTGTTGGAAGCTGCCTGGGAAGGTCACAAATAGTAATCACTGGGATGCTGCAACCGTTGTGCCTACAGGCCGGTTGCCAAGCGCCTGGATGTCAATCACGTGGCTGTGGGGATGATGTGATGCGGCAGTTGTAAGAATGAGGATCGGGTTGTAAGTCACTTTTTTCAGTGCCATTATAACCCTGAATGGTTGTAAAACCTACTTGTAGCCTGTTTGTTGGTCTGTCTCCGGCCTGTATTTATGTTTTGTGGTTGGAGCCAAAGAACCCACAGAGGGAAGACACAATTTTCCCAGAGGTGAAGATAGTTTGAAAGAGAATCATACAGTTATTATTATGACTCCCAGTGACTCTGGGTGGTTATGGTCTGCATATCCGCACTTCATATTGTTTCTGAGAAAATGGTCTTACAGGTTTTTCTCTTTTTAAATTCTTCCCAGAGAGCCAGTGAGACAAGAGCATGAGACAAAAGTGAGCTAGCTAGCATATATGTCTGTTAACAGATGCAATACCTCTCTTAAACCACTTTCAACTCTTTTTGAAACAGATTTGTAGTGTGTTTGTGTATATATACAGTATATATCTTCTGGGTCGTTATTGACCCAGAAGATTACAATAAGGACCCAAAAGATTAGAATAACGACTCACAACAAAAGAACTTGCAAGGCCATCACACAGCCCATTATACCAACATTAACTCCATC
>JAEANM010013464.1:0-14384 GCA_017656035.1 Myanophis thanlyinensis | reverse complement strand
TGCCCGAGCTGATGGCCTTTTGTATCTTGGAACATAATTTGTAAGTAGAGACTATTTTTTTCTCGAAAAAAAAATTTTAAGTCGAAAATTTTGTAAGTAGAGCTCTTTGTAAGTAGAGGTACCACTGGATGCTCACTGGAGAATTCTGGGGATTGAAGTCCACACATCTTAAAGTCGCCAAATTGGAAAAACAGAGTGATACAACTGGAAGAGGAAATTGGGAAAGTTCAATAAAAACAAAAACAGAGATTGAAAAGACGATGTATTCTAAGCCAATCTTTGCCTGGTATGCATACACAGAGAGGCTCTTTGTCAGTTTCAACCTCCATGCCAAAGATTTAACCAATGGTCTTCTGCAACATTGTGTTTCCTTTGTAACATTTTTGGTGGATTTGCTGAACGAGTAGGGGAGATCACTTGCATATGGATGGACAATGGGGGGTGGCATGGATGACATTTTTCTCTTTTTTCCCTGCTCTGTATTCCAACAAAATATATTGCATTTTTAATTCACTGGCCTGATCCTAATAGGCATCCAATGATAAGTCTTTTCCTAGCCTTTGATTATCATGTCTTGCTATATATATAGGAACAAGGATGTGTCACTGGTTTGGCTAAGAAAATGGATAAACAAGGATCACTGGCAGTAAAAATAATTTGAGAAAGAATCTTGAGAGAAATTAGTTATTTATCAGTACTGGAGATTTCCTAAGTAAAGGGAGATGTCACAGATTGCAATAATATCTCCTGAGAATTTCCATGACAACAATTTTGTTTCCCAAGCAAGCAACCTTGGCAGAATTCCAACATGGAGCATAGCTAACAAAGCCTATGCAAAATTATACTGATAGCTAACATATATTTTCAGGTGACTCTCTAATATAGCTCTGAATATCATCTATGCGGAGCTAGTTTGGAACAGAACAGCACAGAAATACCAGTAGTAATAAAATAAATACTGCAGTTCAATTATTACCAGGAGCAATAAATTGAAGGAAGAATAAAGCTCAACATATCCAATGTTTGATCTTTATTATATACATCTTAAATTCTGCCAGCAGATGGCAATATTTTCTAGTCATAGAGCTAACAGTTTTAAGGTCCATGAATCTCCTCCACAATAGCTTTCCTTAATAAATGGAATTATATACCTTATTTTATCAAATATTTTACTTGTTAAATCATTTAACTGTTTTATCTAACTCCAAGTTTTGGATTATACTTGAAACTTTCTATTTGGGTCTTTGGACCATAATAAATGGAATTGACTCATAAACCAGACTGCGTACTCTACTTAAATAATATATATTTTAAGCATTTTATTCAAAAAGCTTAGTATTCAAAATTGATATTTGATTCCCTCTCCCTCAAACAAAATTCAATGTTGTTATATTTTTATTCCTTGTCTTTTTTTCAATAGTTAAAAATGATTTACTTGAAGGCCTTCCTTATTTTAATAACAACCTTATGAAGGAGGTTGGACAGTCAGGGAATCCAGTCAGTTTTCATAGGGGCGATTTGACCCTGGATCTCTCCAATTCTAATCCCAAATTATAATTTATGCTGCTGTTATTGATTACTTTTGTTTTGTTATTCATGTATTTTATATATGTGTATATTGAGATTTTTAACTTGCTTTTTCATTGGGTTGTTTGTATCTGTTTGAGTCTCCCAGAGTTACTTAGATGATATGGTAGCCATACAAATCAAATTAGTAATAATCACAGTAACTACTCCTTAACCAATGTATGTTTTATGGCCTTTTAGAATCATAGAACCGAGTTAGAGTGAGTTACTGAAGAACTGCCTTGCAAAATTCAGAAAAATGCAGGTTTTAGAGTGCAGTATCATTTCAATTTTTAGGTGGTTCAGAAAATCCCTATAAATGAGGTAAATGTGCATCAAAATGAGATTCAAGCAAAGAAAGCTATCTCTGACTATCTTCAAAGAACTGGTCAAAGAATTTGCTCCTGCAAAGAATCCCAATGTTTGTGTTCTTGCTTCCACCCCCCAAGGATTATGATTTAGGCTACATTATAACCCTGCTTAGATTTCTATTACTGATTACCTCCCTTTCATTCCTAATGATTCCAGCACATGTGCTCCTCATTATTTGGTACTAATGTTTTGGTCAACATCAGGGAAAATAATAAAACCTTTTTTTTAAAAAAGTGCCTTCCTGGACATAATATATATTTTAAAAGAGCTCAAGCAACAAAATGGAGAAAATCTTTTCTACAGAAATCAGAACCTTTCCTCGGGGTTACATAGCTACATTGCATTTGATATTTTCAAATTACATAATCCTTTTTGGCATCCCCCTCTTAAAGAATTAGCACCTACCTCCTCTGGTGGTATTGCCCAGAGGGTTCCCTTGCTATGTTAATCTCAAAACATAGCCAGAAGGTCAGTGATTAATTTACATGGGGAAATTTAGAAATACAAAAGAAACTAATTCAATCAATATTTCAGTAGATAATTTAAATATAGTTAAATAATCTATGGACAGCAAAAATTCTAGGCAGCAACAGAGGTTTCTCTATTTTAGGTTGGAAAGAGAAAATATGTATGCGAACTCTGCATAGGTGTCAGGAAGGGCATCCAGCCAGTAAATGCTCAGCTCCATTCAGTCGCCCCGACTCCACCCCAATGAAAAGGAATTTCAGGGTCATTTAAAAAATACTCTCTGCACCTAATAAACCTAATCATTTCTTCATAGAATAAACCATTAGATAGATCACTGGTGGGCAATTATGGCTCCTTCATGACTCCTGGACTTCAACTCCCAGAGTTCTGGGAGTTGAAGTCCACGAGTCATGAAGGAGCCGTAATTGCCCACTCCTGAGATAGATGATCAAATATATTCTGATAGATTGCCGACATTTATTTTGTTTATAAAATGTATATGCCACCCATCACACAGTTGCAGCAACTTTGGGCATGATACAAAAAATCCAGCCAAAATCAATCATATGAATAATAAGTACATAAATCACAAGTGATGAGAGAGGGATAGTAATTTAACATCTTCCAAATATTTTGGACTGCAATTTCAACTCTGACAACTGTTTGTGATATCTGACTCACTGAAACTTTCATTTAGAAATCTATAAATGGTATCGACTATATATTTGCACTATAATAATTTAAGTTTATTAAAATAACAGCTATAATACTGGGTCTTTAAATTGTATTCCCTCAAAAGGTTTTTTTCCAAATTGTATGAGACATGATGGAGAATCTTATGATAAATATGGGTATCTATTTCATATAAGCATAATACATTTACTGAATGCTTTTATTTGTTGCTATAATCAGTATCAAAAGCAGGAATGGGCAATAATTAAATATTAAAACATCTGTCACACAGAGACAAAAATATCACCATACTTTTGCGATGCATACCATATAAAAACAACTCCAATGTGCACCTTTAAGATAACAAAATCCATGATCTATAGTATGTCATCAAGCAAAATAACTGGAGTTTACTCAATAGACCTTATGAGTAAATATGTATGCTCATGAACATCCATAAATGAAGGGAGCAATTGATGGCACAGAAATACTGTAGGCATATGTTACTAACCAAAGTGGCCCAAATTCAAATCTTTTATTTGAGATTACGGAAATTTGCTGTTATTGTGCTTCTTTCTTTCAAAGTTTCTCTTTGGAGATTTGACAGAAAGGTTGCTGGACATTCAAAATTCCAACTAATTACGCTGTGTGTTAGAGCCAATCTACTCCCAAACCAGTTGTAATGCAAGATCACTGTAATACTTAGAAGTAGACAACCTGATTTTTCCATTAGAATTCGTGTAATGTAATTTTTGAACATTGGATCATGAATACTGAATCTAAAACATTTAGAGAATCTCACTCTATTCCTGATTAGTGGTCAAATATGAGAGAAATCATTGTCCACCATAGATAAGTAAGCTTTATGATAAATACTTCAGTACTAAACTGGCTGAGTGAGCAAAGAATGGAGATACATTTTGTGCTGCTGGAACAGAGGGGTCTTTTTAAAGTGGGAAGTTGATGTACCTAAGTAAACTATTACAGGTAGTCCTCAAGTTATAAGTATTAATTTAGTGACTGTTCGAAGTTACAACAGTACTGAAAAAAACTGATCAGTTTTCACACTTACAACCTGGTCACATGATCAAAATTTGACCACTTGGCACCTGGCATGTATTGGTGACAGTTGCACTGTCTTGGGGGTGGGGGGGAATCACGTGATTACCATTTTCAAACTTTCCTGCCAGCTTCTGAGGAAAAAAAATTGATGGGGGAAGCCAGATTTGCTTAACCGCTACATAATTCACTTAACAACTGAAGTGATTTGCTTAACAACCATGGCAAAAAGGTTGTAAAATGGGGCATGGCTCACTTAACAACTGCCTTGCTTGGCAATGAAAATGTTGGGTTCAAATGGTCATAAGTTGAGGGCTACCTGGTACTACTAATTTTCCACATCAGTCGCCTTAAGAGGAGCCATGATAAAACATCTACAGAATCTTCTTTGGGGAGAAAGGGGGGATATGAAATATGTCTAGCTGAGGCTGCATGTTGGAGGAAGCAATACCAGTTCAGATGATTCAATAATGTGGCCTGCTTCAACAATAGGTGGCAGCTTCATAGGGATCCTGAGAAGAGGTTCATCATGTATAGTGTGTTGGGCTGGGCTGTCAGTATCTTTAAATATCCTTAAGGGGAACAGGAATTATATTCACAAGCAACTTGGTGAACAGCTTCCTATGGGGGCTTCTCCCTCCGATAATGAGCACCAGGAGGGTTTCTGGGGAATGATCTTGCCCTAGGAGAAGGAAAAATAAAGAGAATCAGATTAAGTCGGTTCCACGAAGAAAGAGCAAAAGGAGAAGAGGAAAAGCAGGGGGGTTAAAGGAAAATGGAATAGGATAGTAAAGAACACGTTAGCTAAAGTGGAAAATAGAAGTAATGCAAAACAGGGTGGAATGTGATCCAGATGTCATCCATCTAAGCAACCAAGCTAGCCACCATTCTCATACTTTTTATCATTTCCATGCTCTCCCCTCCCCTTTCTGGATGTCTCATATCTTTGGAAAGTATCATTCTAAGAGCATGAACTTGTAATTCAGGAACCAGCAAACGTAAGTGCCAGGGGCTAATAAATACATCTGTTGTGCAAGCTTTTGGCAATCTCCTTTCCAGGATCTAGCATGGAATTTCACATAAGCTCAATGAAGAATGCTGGTGTTTTATGAAATGTTGACATTCTCATTAGAAATATTTTGGGGCTCTGCTGTTTTTGTTTGAAATCCAGAGACATATCATGTGACAGCCCTGTAATTTTGTGAGATTTGGGATGTTTGCAAAAAACAACAACCCCAAAAACATCTATTTTAATTTTTGATTAATTTTTATTTAATGCTGTGGGTCGGCAAATGTGATCCAGGGTTGTTGATATTGCCTTCGCACCAGTGGGGATTATGTTGCTGTTGATTCCTGGTCTAGCTATTGGTTTTGATAAGCCACTCTACAGACCAGTTTTGGCTGAAGAGCATGGCAGAAATGCTTTAAAGAAATAAACAAAGATGGATGCCAAGTGCAAGGCCCATGTTAAGGCAGAAGTGTGTTTTCAATATTTTGAGTTTGCCTGAATTTCCTGAGAAAACAAGTAATCTTATACAAATAGAATTATGATTTCCAACCTCACCAGATGAAAGCCAGGTGAGAATTATGGGGCCCATCTGGTTCCTGAATTATAATGGTGAGTGAAGAAAAGGGTCCATTTTTAAAATAATAATTAAAAATGGAGATAAATACTTATGGAGTCAAACAGGGTATGTGAGTTTACGTTTTCATTTATTTCCATTTTGTAAAGCCAGTTGTATCAAGTACTAATTAAGGAGCACTCTGCTAGCTGCTTTCATCATACCCATTTTCTTGTTCATAGAGTGGTGTTGTGTTGTGGTTGAAAGAAGAGGATTCAGACCAACAATTCAAATTCAAATTTTATTGGTCACATGCACAGTCATACATGGTACGATATGCAGTGAAATGCTTACGCAACCATTCATGACCACAGGTAAATTACTGAGGTGTTTTATTCAAGCACTGATCATCTAACAGCATGTTGCAGGCAAGCAGCTCCCTTTTATAGAGAGCTGTCAGCCTGCAGCCAATCAAATTAAATGGTTTCCCGCGCTGGGAAAGCATTAGGTAATGGATGAGTTCTGCGCATGTGTGAACATAGCACCCGGCTAGCTTAATGTTTGTATGTATAATTCAATGTGCTCAGCCCCTATAGGTGGCCAAGGGCCAGATATTCTTGTTAAATATCACCTGATGATTATCAAGGCAGAATAAAGAACCCTTTTCATTTTTTTTCTTGGTTGCATAACTGTATTTAATGCATAATCATATTGGGAGGGGCAAAGTTTGGAATGGAATGAAAACAGCTGTCTTAGGGAATCCCAGTTGTTAAAGCCTAGAAGGCAAAATATGAGAAAGTGTGGGCAGAAGCAACAAAGAAATCCAGAACCACAAAAGTGAAATTAAATGAGTGAGAAGGAGAGTAGGAAGACTTGTAAGATTCAGGAATGGCAAGGTTATGGTTTCTTCTTGCCACACTTCCCATTCAAATGTAAATCCTTGAATTTATTATGACATCTTAGGGCAATTGAGCTTTCACAGCTCTAGTTCAGGTATGGTTCTCATTTTAGAGAATTAACTAGATTGTATGCACTCAAGGAATGGTGAAGTTCTGGTTCTTCATTCATACTGCTGACAAAATCATTTCAGGAAGGATAAAAAGAGATTGGTCCTGATAACTGCATCTCAATTATCTCAATTTAACCGTAATGGAATGGGTGATATTTAAAAATACTGTTTTGAAGATCATAGGATCTTGAAATGTCTGTTTACAAATATATGTGTGTGCGCGTGCGTGCTTGTATAGTAAAGTAAAGACAGTGCTTACTTTGAAATCCACAAAAGCTGCAATGGGGGTTGAGTTTTTAATAGGGCACTTTTGAAAAGGGGGCTTCAAAATAGATGAAATTCTCTCAGATCTACCAGCAAGTCTCCAAGGTCTTAAGAAAGTGGATGGTATAAATCAGGGGTGTCAAACTCGCATCATCACAGCAATGTCACATGACATGTTGGGACTTTTCCCCCCTTTGCTAAAGCAGGTGGGGGCTGGGTCAGTACATGATGCATCCGGCCCAAGGGCTGCAAGTTTGACAGCCCTGGTATAAATAAAAGAAGTATTCTCTTTGGATTTGGGAGTTCTTAGTTTGCAAAGCATGCCAAAGCCCTCACGCAGAAAGAGGTTAGGTCATGTTTAATTAATTGAACAATGTGTCTTCATTTAAAACCAAGTCATGGAATGAGTATACAAATTCATTGGATTGATAATCCGAGAGAAATTCAAAGCCAAAGATGCCATCAATAAAGGTGACCATATATTTGTAAGTCATTCTGAATTTATGGGAAAGGGTGAAGGACAGATAGACCTTGAGCCCAAAATTTATGTTGCTCAGTGAAACATTTGTTAAGTCAGTTTGCCCCATTTTACAAACTTTTCTTGCCACAGTTGTTAAGTGAAACATTGCATTTATTAAGTTAGCAACGTGGTTGTTAAGTAAACTTGGATTCTCCATTGACTTTGCTTGTCAGAAGGTTGCAAAAACTGATCACATGACCCCAAGACACTGCAACCATCATAAATATGATCCACTTGCTTAAGCATCTGAATTTTGATCATGTGATGAAGGGGATCATGCAATGGTTGTAAATGTGAAAAACAATCATACGTCACTTTTTTCAGTGCCGTATAACTTTGAATGGTCATTAAATGAACCATTGTAAGTCAAGTGAACTAATTCAATGGTTTCTATTCTGCACAAATTACATCTGGTAGTAGCAATTAAATTCAGATTGCTCTCAGTTGCTATGCTGTGTATCAGTGTTTAATTTTTACAGTAAATCTCTGCTTGCTGAAAGACTGGAATATTTGCAGACAAATAGGTTCACATCACATCCTATGAATTACCATAGTTCCCTAGTTCTAATTTTTCCCTTTTGTAAACTTTTAAAAAACAAAAAGCATGCGGGACAGTTTCTGGAGTTCTTTCAAATCTCTTAAAGAACTTAGAATAGAGGTTGACTCCCTGCTCGGCAGCCCTAGAAATTCAGTGAGGAATTTTTTCTGGATTTTTTCCCCATTTCCCGATCCAGGATTTTCAAACTTTTCCTTTCTTTTGCCTACTTCTTCCACCATGCCAAAAGTGATCTAGTTCTATTCTGTTTGTTTGGAGAATTTTTGCTGATAGACAAATGGACAAAATCAATAAAACCTCTTCTGGTATATGGGTAGTCCTTGATTTACAGCCATGGCACAAAATGTTGTATGATGGGGCAAAACTCACTTAACAGCTGCCTTGCTTAGCCATGGAAATTTTGAGCTCAATTGTGGTCATAAGTTAAGGACCACTTGTATGTACTGACCAACTCTTTAATTCTTAACAATAATTTTATTTTTTTTGTTACTTTCTCTGAGCCCAAGGTAGGAGAAAATGGCAAACCACTTCTGAAAATAGTTGAGGGTCCCTGAAAAAGTTACTTGTGCAGCTTCTGGGAAAAGGAGACCTACCAACTCCTTTGATGAGCTCCTGGCCATAACAGATGCTCTGGATCAGCATTGCACCACATGAGGGATGGATCCACCCATCCAAACCAAGAGCAGAAGTTAGTAGCAGACCTTTTCGGTAATCAATGAGAAGTATGGGAGAAATGCCAAAATCATGTGGGTTGAAGTACCAAGAAGTACAGTGAAGGAATTTTGCAGCAGAGAAAGCCAACTGTGGTTATTCTAACACAGGCTAATTTACATTTTTCCATTTCCAAGTTCTTCCCTTTGCACTTGTCAAACATCTGTTAATTCCTAAGGAACCAATCCAAAGTAAAGAATGTACCTTCCCATTTTGGAGTAATTGATTTTCTTGAGTTTTGTGAAAGGTTTGGACATGCTAACAGCTATGCATTGTTCTCTGTCAATGTCACTGAGATTCCCACTTACACAAGGGAGGACATCACCAGCCTTATAGCACTTCAAAGTCTAATGCATTCATTGTGGCCTAAAGCTTTTATGGACAAATATCCACTTATGTCAAGAGCAGGAAGCATTTTTGCCTGAGCAAAATAAGTATTTCCTAAATATTTCAGCTACTGGTGGTGGTACAACTTAAATCATGATAATAAGTGATATGACAGCCTGATTAAGGCCAAATATTTTAGATCTGAAAGTGTGTGTGACAATTTTAGAATAAAGGCTTTAAATTAGCGTTTTATTTTCTTCCTCTAATTAAAGACCACATTGCTGAAAACTGGCCATTTTGTTGCCTGATCCTGAAATGCAACATTTACCTGCTTCTCTGAGTGTAAAGAAAATTTCATAAATATATTTTAAAATCATTTTTATTTAAAGAATTATCTTCTTGTACAAAGTCTCCCAAGACACTTTATCACTTAAGATGAGAAACTCATGAATCTTATGTATTTTTATGTACCTATTTACAGGAGGCAGAGTATAGACCAGACATGGGCAAACTACGGCCCGTGGGACATACCCGGCCCGTTGGGCTTTTTAATCCGGCCCGCCAAACTAGTTCGGGTGCAGACTGGGGAGTTCCACCCTCAACACTCAACTTGTGTTTTGTTCCACCTGTGTTTCCAGTCTTTCCTTTGCAGAGCGCCCAAGAGGGTCACTCTTTGGGTGCTGCTGCCTCGCTGATTGGCGTGTAGCGTCATCTGATGCTGGGCGAGCGACCTACGCGAAGCTGAGGCTGTCAGGCCTACGGGTGCAGGATGACACGGAGTGGCTGCTGTCCCCACTCCATGCCCTTCCGCACCTGCCGGGCCCCTCACCCACCGAAGAGGCCAGCGAGCCATCCGGGGAGGGCCATGGGGAGCCACCTGGCAAAGCGGGACAGGCTGCTGACGCCCACATGTCTTTGCAGGCGTGGGATACAGCAGCCATGGAGAAGAAGAGGGCAGCGGGCAGGAGCGGGCGGGGGCGGCTCCGCAGCGGCAATGCTGGCTCTTTTCCCACCGCCCAGATGCTGCTGATGGGGAAAAGCGGCTCCAGCAAGACGAGTATGCACTCCACTTCGCCAACTAAATCTCGCAATGGAGCGCATGTTCGTCTTGCCGGAGCCGCTTTTCCCCAACAGCAGCACCTGGGCGGCGGGAGAAGAGCCAGCATTGCCGCTGCGGAGCCGCACCCACCTGCCGCCCCCCCAGCTCCTGTCTGCCGCCTTCTTACCTTCTTCTCCATGGCTGCTGCATTCGGCATCCCACTCCTGCAAAGACACGTGGGGGAGGGGGGCTGCGGGAGGGGGAGCCTGTCATTGTGGCCTGCGAGTCAAAAAGTTTGGCCCACGAGTCAAAAAGTTTGCCCACACCTGGTATAGACTAATGGGATGTTTCATAAACTGCTGTGGAATTCTGTTTAATTTTTAGTTGCTGATACATTGTGCAACATCAGGAATATCTTAAATGTGCATGGGCTTCCGTTCTTCTTCTTGGCTATTATTTAGGGTGGAAAAAACTATGGTTCTATGACAATCACAACTAGCAGCAACAGAAGGTCATGGCTCATCACAAAGGGACAAAAAAAAATTCAACAACCCTCAAACACTTTCAGTTTCAAGTCTATGAAGATTCTCAGTCATCCAGGTCACAGTCGCCCCAAAGATGCCTTTTCAGGAAGCTTGTTCTTTCTTTGAAGACATTTCGCTTCTCATCCAAGAAGCTTCTTCAGCTCTGACTGGATGATGAGGAATGACAGGGTTTATATTCCTTGCAGACAGCTAGTCATTTGCATTATTTTAGAGAGTTGTTAAGGCCTGAGGGTCACCTGAGTAGAGCAAATGGGTGCAGAGTCTTCTTGGTTGCGGGATATTTTCTGCCCTGTGTCCCTTCACTGTTGAAGACAGGCTCAGGCTGTTGGGGGATGAGTCTGTGCTGTCTGCCTCTCAAACTCATACTGAATAGATTTCAAGAAAAAAAGGCAGACTATAGGAACCATTTGCACATCAGTTTGAGAGTCAGACAACAAAGCAAAGCTGGCTGAGGAATTCTGGGAGTTGAAGTCCATAAGTCGTAAAGTTGCCAAGGTTGGAGACCCCTGCTCTATACCATTTCAGACAGGTGGCCATTCAGTCTTTTCTTAATAACCTCCAGTGATGAAGCACCTACACCTTCTGAAGGCAAAGTTGTTCCACTGATTAATTGTCCTCACTGTTAGGAAGTTTCTCTTTTAATTCCAGATTTCTTCTTGTTCTGCCCTCTGGTGGTTTGGAAAATAAGTTGACCTCCTCTTCTTTGTGGCAGCCCCTCAAATACTGCTATCATCTCACCCCATCCTTCTTTTCTGTAGACTACAAGACTAGCCATACCCAGTTCCTGCATCCATTTGCCATATGTTTTGATCTCCAGGCCTTTAATCGTGTTAGTTGCTCTTCTCTGTATTTTTTCCAAAGTCTCAACATCTCTTTTGTAATGTGATGACCAAAACCTGATGCAGCATTCCAGGTGTGGTCTTACTAAGGATCCATTTTCGAAATAGGTCTTACTCTAATATTTTCATAAAGCCAAATTGTTCTTTCGTAAAGCTAGACAGACTTCTGGAGAATCTATCACCTGATACTTCTTGACATCTAGCTTCCTGTAGGATGCAGTTTTGTGTGATGAATTAAGGCTGCATTAAGCCATTAATTTATAAATATTAGAAATGTATATAGGTGGGTCCTCAACTTACCACTATTTATTTTGCAACTGCTTGAAGTTACAATGGCACTGAAAAAATGACTTATAAATGGTTCTCACGCTTATAACTGTTACATCATCCCCATCGCCATGTGATCAAAATTTGGGCATTTAGCAACTGGCATGTATTTATGTCAGTTGCAATCTTCTGGGGTCTTAGGATTCTCATTTACAACCTTCTTAGGGAGCTTTTGACAAGCAAAGTCAAAGGGGATAGGCAGATTTGCTTAACGACTGCATGATTCACTTAACAATGGTGCCAAAAAGATCATAAAATGGGGCACAACTCATTTAACAACCACCTAGTTTAACAATTTGGGACACAGTTGTGGATGTAAGTCAGGGACTACCTGTATATAGCTAGTGATGGTTACAACATTTTCTAAAACGTTTCAATTGTGATTGTGTTAAAGAGAGAGAGAAAACACAAGAACTGAACATAGAAATGATTGAAGTTCCCAACTTTCAAAGTGAAAGTCAAACTATCTTTGTGTATGGGAATCCACAGGAGAGTTGGAGGGGGGTGTAGATGGTGAAAGCTGGTACACAGCATCATAACACAAGCCCCGTTTCTTTTGTATGTGTGTCATGACATCATGTGCACATATTAAAGGGGTGAAGCTTGTAATGTAAAGTGATGAGGAGGGAAACTGAGCCACATGAGTGGCAGGCCAGCGCGCACACAGAAACGCACACAACTCAGTTTGCATGAGTGGTAGAACAGCACGCACAAGCATGTGCATGCAACTTGTGCAAGTTGACTGAACACATGTATGTGCACTTGCCTCGGCCTGCTGCTCATCAAATCAAACTGCTTGCGCTCATGCACACCAGACCACCACTCACACAGTCCAGTTGCAAATAGGTGGGAAGGGGAGGGGAGGGAGAAGAGAGGGGGAGGAAAGGGGAGAGGTCAGAAATTTAAGACTGTGATTCTTCCCTTCCCACTCTACCTATTGCTGAAAACATTCCTGTGAGAAGTAAGCAGTAAGTAAGGAGATGGGAGGGGAACAAGGAGAAATACAGAGTAAGGGAGGGACTCACCTCAAATCTGAATCTGAGTTTTACAGACTGCAGTGTCTCATTCTGTTTCCAAAGACTTCATTATTTGCTCAAAGGATTTACAAACAGAAATGCTACCAGGGAAACAACTGAGAAAGAGAAACAAGGCAGATGCAAAGCTAAATAGGGAAAGAACATTGAGTTACCTGCATTTCTGTTTAATTGCTGCACAGCACTGAAAAAATCTAATCTCTACATAAAAGTAAGAGCAAGATGAGATTGTCAAAGTGTTGGATTATTGATTGGGATTATTTAGATTAAGATCCACCTTCAGCTGCAGGAGATCACCAAGTTATACTGTGCTACTCTCTCTTTCTCAACCTGGCCTACATCATAGAAAAGGGAAAATAAGAGAAGTACTGTGCATGGCATCTTGACATACTGGAGGAAAAGCAGGATATAAATCTAATGAACAGGCTCTATGTATGTATGTATATATGAACAAACGATGAATGAATGTGATTGATAGATTGCATTGTTTGGAGACGGCAGCCTTACAATAATCCAGATCCAAGTCATTGTTGCTTACACAACAATGCTTAAATGCTTATGGGAACAATGCTTAAAATGCTTAAATTGAAACAATGTGTGACACATATTGTTTAGCCCAGAATGGAAGATCATAAATTTAGAACTAATATCAGCTCAGGTCAAGAATGATACTATGGTCTGGTTAATGTATTGCAATAAGCTATATTTTTGTTTAATTACAACTGACTGAATAAGCCAGGTGACCTGATCGAGAATGCAGCAAATGTTCTTTCAGCTTGCCAGTGAAAGAGCAATTACAGCAAGCCACATTTTTTTCTATGCTGTAGCCATTAATTAAGGTACATGGGGATCAAATTGACTGGCTCACATCACAGAAAGAAAGAGTTGCAAGACACAGGTATGTGTGTGGGCAGGTAGTTGGTTTCGGTCCTATTAAGACTTAGAGAAAGAATGGCGATGAATTGTTTTCTTTCTTTTGAAACATTCCTGAGCCTAGCATTAAGTCTAGCATCTGAAAATAGATATTAAATACCATGCTATCATTTCTAATGAGAGGAAAGGCTTTTTAGCAAGTTTGAAATGAAGGATTATTGCAAAATAATACATTAATACATAAATAATTGCATTGCACAATCTGTACATTTTAAAATTATCTAAGGTGTTCATTCAAAAACTGAGAATAAATATGATAATGCTATATTACAGGTTAAAGAGTTTCCACCCCTCTTTGAAACAATAGGATTTGTTCACCAACATTCTTAAAAATCTGCTTGTAAAATGTGTAAAATTTATTTCTTTTTCTAATGTAGATTGATAAAAGAATTGGACTCAGGTAGAGTTATACCTAAATATTTGTGAAAACCAAAAGGATCGAAGGAGACTGAATAAGTACTTAATAATGAGGAATGGTACTGAAAAACCCTTAGCTTACTGGTACCACTTTCTTCTTAGTGAAATAATATGGCATTCAGAGTAACAATAAAATCAGTAAGTCTAACACAAAATAATATAAT
>JAEANM010013463.1:0-12420 GCA_017656035.1 Myanophis thanlyinensis | reverse complement strand
GAGAGAGAGAGAGAGAGAGAGATATGCATGCGCCATGGAGAGGCTGGGCTCCTCCACCTCCCTTTGCTCTCCCAAGTGCCTCCCTGAGCAACCATGGCAGCCTCCTCGCAGCCCACCTGGGCTGGCCCTTAACTTACTTCCTGATTGCTGTCCCTTGGGGCCCTCCTATTGGTTTGGGGGTCCGGGACTGAATCGTCCTCTGTGTTTCCCAGACCCCTCCCCAGGTCAGGCTCACATGGGAGGAGCTTCCAGTGATCTGCCCTAAGGGTACAGATGGGCAAGAGAGCTGACTTGGCACAAGCTCCACTTGACTTATCCCACCTTCTGACTTTGCACAATTGCCTGGGATGAAACCCATGAATAGGGATGTTTGCACAACTCAGGGAAACTCCCCCCACCCATTTTTTTTACCAAGTTTAGAATATGATCAGCAGAGACCACTGGAGCCTTCAGCCTCCCTGGGATTGTGTTATTCCTCTTTCCTCTGGGAGGGATTCTCCAGAGCTGTTGGACTACCATTCCCATCATCCCCCAAACAGCGGCATTGGTGATGGCCATTCTTTCTGCAGAACTTTTGAAGTCCTTTTTTCAACTGCTTAGAGAGTGTTGACTGAGGGCCATTGTGTGTGTGTGTGTGTGTGTTCCGCAGCCCAGTGCCTGCTGAGACCCACCCACATTCCTTACCATTTGCGTTGTCTGGGCCTGGACTACTTTGAATACTTGGAGGATAAATTGTAAATTGTTCCCCAGTCACCAAGTTATTCACCCGGCTGGGAGGCAGGCTGTGCTGGGAACAGCCCTCCAAGGCAGCCCAGACCCCAAGGGAATGTAGGTCTGAGGGGAGGCCAGGAGCAGCTTCCCGGCAGCCCTTGCAAATTGACACCTGTGGCATCGTCGGTCACACACTTCAGGTCACCAGGGCATGGGACCCCAAGACATTCCCCCGCATTTGCTCTGACCCAGGCAGAGCAGAAAAGACTCAGGAGGGGGGTGCTGCAGAAAGCCCTGGCACAGGGCATAGGGGGTTCTCTCAATGCCCCTGTGGGCAAAGAGGGTTGTGTACCCCAGGACTAGAGTGGATGGGCAGGAGATAGGAACTGGCATTTGCTGCCCCACTGAAGTTGCCCAGAAAGGGGTGTGGGAAGCCTTGAGAGAGGCAGAGTGGAGGTCTGTCCCCGGAACAGGAAGGCAGCTGTGCCCCCCCCCAAGCATTCATAGGGAAGTAGCCTGCAGAAGACTGAGCCAAAACCCAGCTCTGCCAGTTCACCTTGGAAAGGTCTGGAGGAGCTTTCCCAGCCCAGCTGGCCACAGGTGTCAGGAAGGAGGGGCTGGGTCCTCCAGGTGGGCAAGAGAGCCAGCGGGAGGCCTGGGCATGGCTGTGTGTCCCCCAGTTCTACCATTGGGCTACAGGAGTCCCTGCTACCGACTGAACTGGGAACGGAACACTTGGCTGGTTCCTGCCAATCTTTGGCCTCGCAAGACTTACCATCTGCTGCTCTTGTGGGGCTGGAGAGATGCGCTGCTGGGTCTTGAGCAGCCACTGTTTGGAGGGTGGGGTGTCCTGCAATCAGAGGGTGGGGCAGTAGACAGGAGCCGCCAAGTCCTCATGGCAGTGAGAGAGCTGGTTGCAGGAAGGCCCTGGTTTACACACACACACACACACACACAGTGGCAGAAACCAGGAAGGCCAGTAGCCTGTTCCCCACACCCGTCCACCCTCCCAAGAGAATGGCCATTCACTGGGGGCTCTTTTTTCAGGAAGCCCAGGCTAATCCTATTTGCTTCAAAGGGCCACTCAGCTGCAGGAGCCAAGCTCAAGAAGGCAGGAAGAGCAGAGGACTTCACTCGCCCCATCCCAACAGACTCAGCAGATGGGCCTGAGAATGGCCTGCTAAACAAGTAGGAGGCCCTTGTTGTGTCAACCCCAAAATAATCTGTTTGGATTCCCCCCCCCCCTTTCTCTCTTCTCTCTTCCCATTTCTTTTTGTTTTAGATTTGCCACGCTAGACATAGCAGCAGGAGGGAAATAGATAATTGCTTGGGATGATATCAAAATAACATTCTTTCCCCGTGAGAACCAAGGACATTCAGCCAGGACCTGTGGAGGCTGGGACGGTGGATGACCCAGCGATCCTGGCTGGATTGGGCCAGGCTGTGGCATGTGATGACTTGGAGGCAGAAACTTTGGTTTTACTTGGGGTGGAGAAAATGTGGGAATTCCAAGTCAGGTTTTCCCCAGAGGTGCCAGTATGATGTCTTCAATAAAATTAAGCTTTGAGGAATATTCCTGCCTTGGAGTTTTGATTATTGCGGAGATGTTACTTGGAATCTTGACAGGTGCTCTAAGGATGGGGGGTGGTCCTGCTAACCTGATGATCCCATCTAGCTACAGGTCTGACATTGCTTCCTCCTCCTCCTCCAACAATAAAGGTTCTTGTAAGCAATTAGTTGCTCCTTCCCACCCTGCAGGTTTGGCCAAGGTAAAGGGCCCCAGATCAACTGCAAAACTCAGCTTGCTTAGCCTGGGGAGGGAGGGAGGGTGGGAGGAAGAGTTCTATGGAGGTCAGTATTGTTCAGGGTGGGGTGGGGTGCTTAGTTATCTTCCTGAAATATAAAATGTATAGGATACATAATTCCAGAAAAGTTGCACAGACTTTGGCCATAATTATTATGCTTTTGCAGGTCGGGGCATGGGGTTGGCTGTTAAGGTGTCTTCTGGACGGAGGCTGCTGAAGATTCTAAGTGGAGTGGAAGCTGGTTTGGAAAATGTCTCTGGGATCCTTGCATGTATTCCTGAAACATCTTTGAACTGGATTCCCCCACTTCTTCAGGGGATGAGCTCCATTTGTGCTTGCAGAGACTGAGATTCCCTCCACTGTGTCCCCATAGGGAAGTTTCTCCAGCAGTTTCTCCTGGAAGAGAGGGAAAGATCCCAGTAGCAGATTTCACTGCCTTTGTTGCTTTGTAAGACTGGAGTGTCTGCATCCCCATTCATGTATCTGGAGAGTGAGAAGAACTGCACAATCATTTGATCCAGAACAGGAATCCGGCTGCTGTTTACTATTTTATAAAGTATTGCTTTATAAATCCTTAGTAAGACCATGCCTGGAATACTGCATCCAGTTTTGGTCACCGCATTATTAAAAAAAAGACGGGTCCCTTCCAACGCTGTTATTCTGTTACTTTGGAAAAAGTTCAGAGACGAGAAACCAAGATGATTGAAGGCCTGGAGACTAAACATACGAAGAAGAACGGCTTCAGGATTTGGGTTTGGCCAGGCTAGAGAAAAGAAGGACTAGGCGGGACGTGACAGCAGTCTTCCAGTATTTGAGGGGCTGCCACAAAGAAGAGGGGGGCAATTTATTTTCCAAAACATCAGAAGGAAGACATGAAACATTGGATGGAAAATAATCAAGGAGAGAGGCAATCTGGAATTAAGGAGACATTTCCTCACAGTCAGAACAATTAAGCAGTGGAACTGCTTGCCTCCAGAAGTTATGGATGCTGCAACACTGGAAGCTTTTAAGAAGAGACTGGACAGCCATTTAATTTAATAATAGCAAAATTTCTGTACCGCCCCTCTCCCGAAGGACTCAGGGCGGTGTACAGCCTTCTAAAAACACAATCAACAAAAATTAAAAACAATTAAAACAAATTAAATAGATTGGCCAAACAATTAACATAACCAAAGTTAAATTTTTTAAATTTAAAAGATTCAAAATTTTAAAATTTAAAACCCCTTAGGTATTAGGCCAGACCGTCTTGCTGGAATAAATGAGTTTTAAATGCACGCCGGAAGGCCCGGAGGTCCAAATCTCCGGGGGCAATTCATTCCACAGGGAGGGCGCAGCCACAGAGAAGGCTCGTACTCTCGGGGCTGTCAGACGACACTGTCCTGACAGTGGAACCCCGAGGAGGCACGCCCTGTGGGAATGCACCGGTCGGCTGGAGGCTGACAGTGGCAACAGGCGGTCCCATAAGTACCCGGGTCCCAAGCCATGGAGCGCTTTAAAGGTAAGCACCAACACCTTGAATTGCACCTGAAAGGCCACAGGAAGCCAATGCAGCTCGCGCAGGAGAGGTGTAACATGGGAGCTCGAAGGAGCTCCCGCAATTACCTGCGCGGCCGCATTCTGTACCAACTGCTGCCTTCGGATGCTCTTCAAGGGGAGCCCCATGTAGAGAGCGTTGGCATAGTCCAGACGGGAGGTCACAAGAGCAGAAGTGACTGTACTGACATGGGCTCTCCTAAAGGTGCTTTTTCAAGAGGCAACTGGACTTTCTGGATTTTCTTTGAAGACGTTTCACTTCTCATCCAAAAAGCTTCTTCAGAGTTACAGAGCTGAAGAAACTTCTTGGATGAGAAAGAAAGTCCAGCTGCCTCTTGAAAAAGCACCATTGGGACAACCATGGCCTGGATGACTGAGAATCTCCATAGGCATCTAGGGTCTCCTGCTTGAGCAGGGAGTTGGACTAGAAGACCTCCAAGGTCCCATCCAGCTCTGTTCTGATATATATCATAACCCTAAACCTCAATCTCAGCCTAAACCTGGATGGCACGTTATGATGGAAAATAAATCTAACCCCCAAATTGAAAGAGGGACAATTCAACTGATAGAGAAATTGTCTAAAAGAACCAGGTTTAAAACATTTTTAAAAAGCATACTAGCAAAGGAAACCATGGGTTTTCTTTCTTTCTTACAGCCTACTAGTCAGTCTGCGCTAGAACTGGCTGCAGAATTAAGTTCAGAAAACCAACAACAGCTATAACTTTACCTGAAACAGCAAACAGCACAACAGCAGTAAAATATTCTCCACTGAAGTTGTTCCAGAAAGAAAAATCCAACATATTGTGAGCATTTAGAGTACACCAAAAGCTTGATGGGAACATTTGCATTTGGCCCTGACTTCCTATGCACAACCACAGAAGGAAAACCCACAGTAACACTGTCCTGCCTTACAACTCATGCAGCAAAGAACTGGGTTGGCTGTCCCCGAGGCAGGGGAGGTTTCTCAGACCCCCAAGAGCCCCACCCTTCACCTGTCTGGTTCCTCACATCTGCCTCCCACCCCTGCAAGCCCACAGCCCCCACCCCATGAACAGGCAGGAATGAAGCCTGCACCACCGTCTCCACCAGGCACTACTGCCCAGTCTGTGCCCTGAAAGAAGGCAGAACACATCTTGAAACACCCTTGGTGGGGAGCCAAACACCTGGGGTTTATTCCAAGTGTGAGCTCAAAAGGATGGAGAAGCCTTTTGGGGCTGAGAAAATGTTGCACCTCCTTGGGGAGTTCACCTCCTGCTGAATTCCTCCCTGCTCCTAGTGCCTGCTGCTCCCAGGGCAGGAATAGTATTGGAGCCACTCTTCTTGACTACTTCTGGGGTGGATGGATGATGGGTTGGCTGGCTTTCCCTTCCAATTCTTCTAAGTGCAGGCCGGTGGCTCCAAGCCTGAGCTAGACAGGCACACCTTACCCTCCCCTACCTCACTTCCCCACTTCCCGAACTGGGGAAGAGCAGGAAGGTGGACAAACGGCCTCCCAGCAAGGGTCCAACTCCTGGCCTCTTTACCCTTATTTCCTGGACACGCGCCGAGGTCCTCCTGGCCGGCCTTTCACTGGGGGCACCCGCGGGCGCTCTTTGCTCGCACCCCCCCCCCACCACCACCACCCGGGCGTCCCCTCCCGCCAACCTTTTTCTCACGGTCTGGGCAGGGGCGGCCAAGGGATGCGGCGGAGGGGGCCGCGCTGAGCCTAGCGGAGGGGAAGGGGAGCGGAGCAGGGCCCCTCTGCACCCGACCAAGGCGGCGTTTGGCAGGCAGCGGGCTGAGCCTAAGCCGGCGAAGCGGCGGTGGGAATGCGAGTGTGAGAAAGTCAGTCAAGCGAAGGAAGAGAGTAGAAAGGCCTCCGAGGCCGCCGGCAAAACGGCCCCCCTCCTCGCCCCCTCGAACGCAGCAATGCGGGAGCCGGAGCCGGCCGAGGGAGGGAAGGGAGATGGCCGCTTCCCCATCGAGCTCCAGCCTTTGCTGGCCCAGAATCTGCCACAAAGACGGAGGCGGCCGCGAAGGGACCCGGAACGGCCCCGGATCAGGCCGCCCCCGACTCTCGGCTGAGCTTACCGGGGAGGCTCCTCTTCTGCCCAGTCCTTGCGAGGCGCTCGGACAGACTGCCATACAGAACCGGGGCTCGCGTCGGGTAGCCCTGCTCCCAAGGCCAGTTCAGGCAACCCTCCCCACGCCCTCCGACTGGATCCTGAGGCTCAAATCCAACACACACACACACACACCCCTGTCTGGCTTCCCAAGCAGCTCTCGCTCACTGGGCAGGGAGCCGAATTTCCACGGTCGGCCACCATCCCACAGAGCAACTGCAGTTGGGGGTCGCGGGCTTTGCGGCACCTTTGCGCCACACTCTTGACCAGCCTGAAACCCTTCGCATCTCTCGACGGGAGGGGGGGGGATGTAGCAGTTTCTAGGTGCTCCAGAACGGCTCGCCTTGCTCCCCCCCCCCCCCAGGCAGGAGCCAAAAGGCAGCCTGAGCTTTTTGCCTTTTCCGGAGAAAGACGCCCCCCCTCTTCCCCGTGACCTGGGGAGGAGAGAAAGCGCAGGCATCATCAGCCTGGCTGACCTAGGGCTTCCTTCCAGCCGGCTGGGAGTCTTGGGGGGCATTTCATTCGGATTCAGGACTGGCTCCAAAGCAAACCGAGGGGAGACTTGAATTCAGTCCCGAGTCTGTTTAGATTTAGAACAAAGCGGGGGGGGGGGGCTCAGACTTCCTGCTCTGCTTGCCCAAGAACTGGGGGTGAAAGGCAGAGCAGGAAAGAGCAAGGCCTCCATTCTACCCCAAATCTCATGAACGCCAGATCAATTAACTGGAAGGGGGCTGACGGGAGGAGAGCCGGTGAGATTCCAAGGCCTGCCAGAGGAGGGGAACGACGGAAGATCCTGCGTGGATCCACCCTTATAGCTTGGGGTTGGAGGATGGGGAAAACCAGGAGTAGTTCAGACAATGGGAAGGATCCTGATCGCTGGTTTGGCTCTCTCTCTGGAGCCTCAACAGGAAAGGAAGCCTCAGCCACCAGAAAGCAGCCCCCTCCCCACATTATGATTTCAACCTCCAGTGGGCAGGACTGTATCTCTGCAGCTCGGAGAGCCAAAATCTCCCAGGAGCCAGATCCCAGATCGAGCTGGGTGCTGAGCACGCCAGGCTGGCCGTTGTGCAGTTTTAGGGAGGTGGGGTCCCTCCTTGCAGTCGCTTTCAGGAAGTGCAAGGGACTGACTCAGTGCCCCGCCCCCGCATCAGCCCCTCCTTTGGACCTGGACTGAGAAAGAGCCGCACCGAGCCCTGCCTGTGCCGGGCCACAAATGTCACCAAGAATTCTGGGATTTTCCAGAAGTAGGCTGGACAGCCATTTGTCCTGGATAGTGCAAAGCTCCTGCCTCAGCAAGGGGGTAGGACTAGAAGATCTCCAAGGGCTCTTCTCGGCCTAGGACTCTATGCTTCCATTTTGCTTACCAGGCTAAATTAGGACTGGACTCCCCAACCCGAAGCTTTCTTCTAACTGGCTGCCCTTCCAATGGTTTTTGTCCACTGAAATCAACAGCTCAGTAATTACAGTGAAACTCGGCATATTATTTTAATTAGTTTTGCGGCCTTGAATGAAAGACATTCATCCGTTTGATCGTTTCAAACACTGAGCTGGGAGAGGGGTGACGTCCCCCCTTTTAAAGACCTTGTAAACTTAACCGCGGCTTTATCTCAAGCGTTCGCGGGCTGCATTCACACAACGCTGAAGGGCGACGGGAGGTTCAGGGTGAGGGACCAACCCGGCTACAATCCGAAGCCGCGACTGAAAGCCCATAGGACCAAGCGGCCCAGAACCTCGAGGCAAGCCGCTGACTCCGGGACCTGTCATTTCGAGGCAGGGAGAGCGACTCCGTTCCCCCCTCGCCCCTTCCCTTCCTGGAGAGTCCCTCGCAGCCGCCGAAAGAGGAGGCCGCTGCCCCGCTGCCCTCTCCCGCCCGAAAGGCCGCATTCCTCGCTTCCCACCCCAGAAGGCGGGGTTTTCCCAGGCTCCGGCGGTGGCTGTGGCGGCGTGCCTGGCTTCTCTCCCCGGCCGCCAAGCCGTACAGCGCCCACCCGCCCGAGGCGCCCTTGACGGCGACGGCGGCTGCAGGAGACTTCCGGCACGCGCTCCGGGGCAGCGCCTGCGGGCAGCCAGGCGGCTGGAGCGAGGAGGAAGGCCCGCCGGCCGACTTTCACACTAGTTTGGAGGAAATCCTCTTCCCTGCCGCTCTGCCCACGGCCTTCCACGCGTGCCCCCCCCGGGTCCAACTGCGGGGGCCAAACAGGGCACCCCTTGGTCGAGGGTCGGCGCGACTCTCAGGGCGGGGCTGGAAGCCTCCAGAACGCTTTTCCCAGCCTCGCGTGCCGGGCGCTGCCGCCCGCAGAGGCCAGCGACCTGCGCCCCCTCCTCGGTGGGGCTGCAGCGCCGCGAGGGTTAAAGCGGGCGCGTGATTGACAGCGCGGCTTCTGGTGCCCGGGGGGCCAGGCGTGCGCCATTGGCCGCCGGTCGGTGCGCCGAGCAGCCAATGGATGGGCACCGTCCACGAGCGGGGCCGCGTGCCTCCCGCTCCCATTGGCTGAAAGTCACTGTGGGAAAGAAAGTTTGGCAAGTTTCACACGAGCCGTTCGCGTGCAGGGCAGTTTATAAATAGCGGCCGCCAGGCAGGGAGCCGGCCGGGGTTGCGCAGGGCTGGGGGGGGCGGCTCGCTAGCCCGGCAGCTCCAGCCGCAGGAAACCGCGGAGGGGTGGGGGCAGTGGTGGGAAGGGCTGGCAGCCGCCGCCGGCGAAGAGGGTCACCCGCCGCATCCACATCCACTCGCGTCGCTGCAAAGAACGCTTCGTCGGATCCCGAGACGCGCCGGCTCTCCCGCGGCCACGTCGGACGCCGCGGGGCCACGATGCCCGCCGACCTGATGGAGAAAAGCTCCTCCTCGCCCGCGGCGGCCACCCCGGCCAGCGCGCACGCCACCCCAGACAAACCCCGCACCGCCGCAGAGCAGCGGAAGGTAAAGGAGGAGCCGGGCGGGGGTCCGGGCGGGGCGGGGGCGCCTCTCCGCGGCTCGGCCCACCGCTGCTCTCGCCTTCTCCCCACAGTCCTCCAAGCCGATCATGGAGAAACGGCGCCGCGCCCGGATCAACGAGAGCCTTGGGCAGCTGAAGACGCTCATCCTGGACGCTCTCAAGAAGGACGTGAGTGGCGGGGAGCCCTCGGGGCACGAAAGGGTTCGGCGAAACGGGGGAGGGGGTGTGTGTCCTCTGGCCGAACTCCCCAACGAATAGGCGTCTTATGGACGAGAAGGGCAATGTTCCACAGATGGGAGGGCGCAGCGAGGAGTTTTCCTTGGTCCTCTCCCCCTCCCCCCCCACAACGTCTGAGGTCTTTTATAGACCTGTGGGGTGGGAGAGACAACCCCCCCCCCCGTGCCAACCCTTGTTTTGAGGATGGGGAATGTCATTTCTCCTTCCTGGGGGATTTCCCCCCAGGCAGAAAGGGAGGCTGTTCTTGACGTCCACCTGAGCTAAACTCCCCCCCTCTACCCCCACCGGGGCTCATGTCCCTCCTGCCTCCTGTTTGCCCCCAGAGCTCCCGACACTCCAAGTTGGAGAAGGCTGATATCCTGGAAATGACGGTGAAGCACTTGCGCAGCCTTCAACGGGCCCAGATGACCGGTGAGTGGCCGGGCGGGTGGCCCCCTCCACTTCCCTTCTCCTCCCCTTCCCCTCCCTCTCTTCTCCCCCCTCTTCAGGGGTGACTTCTTCCAGACTTCCGCCTGTGGTTTTGAATGCCATCCAAGCTGCCTTTCACTGACTTGGCTCAGGCGCGTGTTCCCACGGTCTGGCTCTCGCAGTATTTATAGCCCCAGCTCCAAGCCGCTCCCGTTCCGGAAAGGAGGCTGCGGTGGGGCCGAAGGAGAAGGGGGGTGGCCGCTCTCAGCCCCCGGGGGGGAGGCGGGGGGGCGGTAGCCTCCTGCTGTTCGTGGGTGTCCGATTCCCAGAGGCCCAGATGCCTGCAGACTGGCGGGGGTGGATGGGGGGGGCAGTTCTCACTCACAGGCCCCGTGCTTAGCAGCAGGGGAGGGCGGAGGGTAGAGGGCAGAACTGCTGCTGCCTGCCGGCCCCTCCCCTGACTGCCGCCTCTTCTTTCCCGCAGCCGTGCTCAACACGGACCCCTCCGTCTTGTGCAAGTACCGAGCCGGTTTCAACGAATGCATGGCCGAGGTGACTCGCTTCCTCTCCTCCTGCGAGGGTGTGAACCCGGAGGTCCGCAACCGGCTGCTTGGACACCTGACCAGCTGCCTGAGTCAGATCAGCGCCCTGAACTTCCCCGCCCCACAGTCTGCAGCGCTGCCCCCGACGCCCGGCGTCCAGCACGGAGCCTCTTTGGGGCAGCCTCTGGTACAGATGCCCGCCGGCGCAGCGCCCCCTTCTGGCAGCGTGGCTTCCTGCAAGGTCGGCAATCCGGCCAGCGAGAGCGCCAAGGTGTGCGGTGGGTTCCAGCTAGTGCCAGCTTCCGACGGGCAGTTCGCCTTCCTCATCCCCAACGCGGCCTTTGCACCCCACAGCAGCACTGTCATCCCACTCTACACCAGTGGGGGTCTGAGCTCAGGCCCTCCCCCAGCCAGCATCTTGTCAGGATCGGGTGCCCCATCGCTCCCGGCAGACTCACTCTGGAGACCCTGGTGAGAGCTCTGGACCACGTCTTGTGCGCCCCTCCCTGCCCCTGGACTCTGGACTGCCCCTTGGATTCTGTTCTATGGCCGCCTAGGAGGGAGCCTCCTCTCCTTGCCTGTAAATAGGATCTACCTTTCATAGTGGATTGTGCCTTCCCCAGACTGCTTCCTGGGCCCGTCCTCTCTCCAGCATGGGTCTGGGGGAGATGGGGGGGTGTCTGAGTGTTCTTTTCCTCCTCATCTTTATACCTGCCTTGTTTTTTTTTTTATTTCTAAGCAATACCAAAGATTGATTTGTTCTTATACAAAAAGTCTTCCCTTCCTTTTGGGGGGGGAAGCTTTGATAGAAATAAAGACTTTGACTATCACTCAGGCTGGGGGGGGACAGAGTCTGGATGGGGGAGGGGGCTGATCTGCAGATTCTGGCCTCTGGCTTAAATGCTGACATCTTTGCATGTCTTAATTGAGGGGGAGGGGAGGCCTGGCCTGCTTCCTCCCAGCTTTTTCTCAGAGAGGAACCTTTGACTCCTGACCAGGCTCAGGAAGAGCGGGTCTGGGGTGCAGCCGAACCAAGGGGGATCTCTCAACTGAGCAGGGCCCCCGGAGATCACTCCACATGGCCTTCTTGGCAACCTTGGCATTCCCACTGCAGTACAAACCCGGGAGATCTCTTCCAGATGCTCAACAGACTGATCTCCCTGGCAAGCAGGATCATCAGCAAAAATGGGTTAAGAGCAGCAGCAGCAGGTTCATCTGGACCCCCCTGGGAGAGACACCTCCCCCCCCCACACACACACTTCCATGCCTGCCACCTTGGGGAAATAGCTTCAACTGGGCAGCTCCTGTTGGGCAGTGGGAGTCCAGGAAGATTCTTCCTCTTATTGGTGAAAGGAGCCTCCCTGATGAGACCCAAGCTTAGTTCACATGTCCCTCTTGACTCATGCTTGCTCCTGGGATGTGTGAATCCAGCCTACTTGAGAAAATGGTCAGCTTTGCATGGCAAGGGCTTCTGGCACCAGACAAAGGCATGGCAAGGGCTTCTGGCTGGCCTATATCCTGTCATTGGAGGCCCAAGCAGGAACTTCTGAAGAGCCATGATTGACAGCTGGCACAAGGAAGGTCCTCCGGTCACAAAGTTGGAAATGACTGAGCAGCTGAACAGTCACCAATGTGGGAAAGAACTGGGTGAGGTAGGGTGTCACTGAGAGGAAGAGAATGTCAAGGTGGAGCTCCATTCAACATTGAGCGAAGAACTTGGAAGTTCACTGGGAGGAGAGGCCTTTGTCAGGAAACAGCAGAATTTGAGCTCAGCTGGAAGGTGGTGGAGCAGCTGGCAGCTCTCCCTTGGCCTGGCAACAGCACAGACTGACTTCTTGGGCTTACCTGAGCACAAAAGTTACCCCACATCAAGGCTAATGTTAACTGAGATTAGCTTGCACACATGCAGTCTGCTGAAGCCTGTGGCCTGAGCAGAACAGGGAGCCAGGCTGGCTGCTGGAGGAAAGGGCTACCTCCATCAAATTCAAATTTTCAAATTCAAATTTTGTCACATGCACAATCATACATGGTACAATATGCAGTGAAATGCTTACGCAGCCATTCACCATCACAGGTAAGTTAGGGCAGAATGGGAGGGTAGGAAATAGGTTGGGAATAAGTTGAAGAAAGGAGGTAGTTGGTAAGA
>JAEANM010013462.1:0-14385 GCA_017656035.1 Myanophis thanlyinensis | reverse complement strand
AGAGAAATAGGAGATGAGAGACAGAGAGAAACAAACAGAGATGAGAGAGACAGATGAGAGGAGAGAGGTGAGAGTCAGTGAGATGAGAGACAGAGAAAGATAAGAAAGAGATGCAAGAAAGAGACAGGTGAGAGACACAGCTGAGAGAGAAAGAGTGAAACAGAGATAGAAAGAGACGAGTGAGAGACAGATGAGAGAGAGAGACAGGCAGACAAAAAAGAGATGAGAGAGGCAAAGAGAGAAACAGAGACAAGAGAGATGAGAGAGATAGAGGGGGGGGGGAAGGAGGGAGAGAGAGGTTGCAGAAATAGGTGACCAAGCTATGTGCCTGAAGGACCCCCATCCCATTACTGGGAGTCCAGGCGCTTCAGTGAGTGGCGCTTCAGCGAGCAGCACACTGGATTGAGAGTGCCGAGAGAGGAGCTATGGTATTGTATGAGGATATCAGCAGTGAGAGAGAAGTACATCAGAGTAGTCCAGGATATGTATGTGAGGAGTACGACAGTAGTGGCATGTGCTATAGGTCAGATAGAGGAGTTCACGGTGGAGGTGGGAGTACATTAAGGATTGGCTCTGAGTCCCTTCTTGTTTGCTATGGTGATGGAAAGATTGACAGATGAGGTCAGACAGGAATCCCCATGAACAATGATGTTTGCGGATGACATTGTGATATGTAGTGAGAGCAGAGAGCAGGTAGAGGAACACCTGGAAAGGTGGAGGTCTGCTCTGGAAAGAGGAGGAATGAAAGTCAGTCGTAGTAAGGCAGAATACATGTGTGTAAACAAAAGGGAGTGAAATGGAACAGTGAAGTTACAGGGGGCTGAGGTCAAGAAGATGCAGGAGTTTAAGTATTTGGGGTCAACAGTCCAATGCGATGGGGAGTGTGGAAAAGAGGTGAAGAGGAGAGTGCAGGCGGATTGGAATGGGTGGAAAAAGGTGTCAGGAATGTTGTGTGACAGAAGAGTGTCAGCAAGAATCAAAGGAAAGATGTACAAGACAGTAGTGAGACCAGCTATGCTGTATGCGTTAGAGACTGTAGCAGTGAGGAAAAGACAAGAGGCAGAGATGGAGGTAGCAGAGATGAGTAACAGCTCAGGTCGGCTGTTTTGGGGACAAGGTCAAAGAGGCCAGATTGAGATGGTTTGGACATGTGCAGAGGAGAGATAGTGGCCATATTGGTAGAAGAATGTTGGAGATGGAGCTGCCAGGCAAGAGGTCAAGAGGAAGGCCAAAGAGGAGATATATGGATATGCTAAAGAGGACATGAAGTCAATTAGAGGGAGAGTAGATGATGCCAAGGATAGAAGAATAACCAAAGATATAGTTGCCAGAAGAGATTGTGTTATAAAGATGAAATATATGATGAGTTGAGAAATACCCAAAACAACAACAAAAGTTTCGCATAGTAGGTCAGAAGCAAAAGAAAAGGCAAAAATGGAGTAAGCATGTTGTGAGATGAAATTAGTAACAACTCATGGCAAGACGATATAGACTCTTAGAGCAGAAACCCTAGTTAGCTGCTAACACATCAAAACTCAAGCAAAAGAAGAAAATAGTAAAAGATCAGTTCACTAATTTAAATGAATTCAAGTCTCCAAGGACATGAATAAGAGAACTGAAGGAAATAGCCAAGATGGCCACAGAACTGCTAAGTGGTAATTTTTCAAAACTTATGGAAAACTGGTGAGTTTCAGAAAACTGGAAAACAAATAGCCTTATCTTCAAAATGGACAATATTCTCAGCAGAAACTGAATTTTAAAGTATGTTATATATATATATATCCATCCATCCATCCATCCATCCACAAGGAAAAAAGGTTAAACTGATTGCTTTATTCAAAGAAAAGAACATGTCTAATTTGTTTCTAATGGAAAATCACTTCTGGATTTTGTGCTTGAGGTGGAAAAAGTGAAATGTTGATTTTGGTTTTGCTGATTAAATGTGTTCATTCAAAAGTGAAATGGTTAGTATATATTACTGTGTAAAAGTAAAAAAAAATTGAGGCTGTAATGTCATTATCTTCTACTATGCTAAAAACAGTTGGAGGTCAACACCTTTTTTACTTTCCTCCCTCCCTCCATACACTACATTCTCTCCTCTTCCATTTTTCCTCTCCTAGTTTTCCATTGTTTTCGTTTTCCTTTATATTTTGTATTCTGATAAACTAATAAAAAAATTTGAACCATATTCATGAACAATATTTTCAAGCAGATTATTAATCATTAAATGTTCTTATTAAAATTTTCAATTTTCAAATTGCTGTATAAGAGGGAACTATTCTCATATCAAATCAAATCTTTATTACAAAAATAGACTAACATAATTGTTCTCTGTTTCCTTGGAGGGCAGGAAATGCAAATGCTCTCCAGAGAAGATACCAGAAAGATTGATATCAATCCAAACCAACTTCTAAATTGTATAATTAAAGAAATCTGACAAACATTTAATGGTAATAAATCTGACAAACATTTAATGGTAATAAAGATTATTCCACTGGAGATGTAATACAGGCTTGCATATTAACACTTATCACTAATTTGAACAACAATTTACAAGCTCACCCATCCATACAACTTATTAGTACTACTTACAAGTCTACTCCAAGGACTTACATTGATATTGCTATTCAACATAGTCTCAAAGTCTTCTGGCAAAATTTTTGGAACTTGGTTAACAAGATCCATCAGGAAGCGACCAACAGTGTTGTCAGCAGCCACTTTTCCAGACTAGACAAAAAGCACAAAGACACTATTTTTAAAATATCTTGATATATTATACATCGAAAGAAAAAATGAATACACACAGTCTTGTTTCCTATTAGTGCATATTTTGGCCACAGCACATTTACCAGCACGTCTTCTGCATACTGTAGTACTGTGCTCAGGGTATCCTGAATCTGAGCAGAAGCTGTCCCCACTTGCTGAAGATCACTAGACAAATTAATCACTCGATTTGGGCTAAAGCAAGTCTTCATGATGAGATCAACTGAGAACAGAGAGCAGACATGAGTCTGTTAAACACAGTTATGGTCACAAATACTACAGTAATAATTCAGATAAGTAAACCATTAATTTTCTAATTATTATAAAATAATCCACCCTTCAATGGGAACTCAACTCTTTACTACTAGGTACCACAATCTAAAAAGGACATGATAAACAAAGATGATGAAAAGATTGGAGACTGAGTCTATAAAAGAACTGGATATGCTTAACCTGGAACAAAAAAAAACACCAGAGGGGAGCCTTGCTACTTATCCTATCAATGTCAAATATTTTAATCATAGGCATAGTGTGCCCTCACTAGAAAGGTACTGACAATGACATGCTTAGACACTTTGCCCTCCATGGTGTTGATAGGAACCTTTAACAATATCTCCAAGACTATTTAGGCAAATTCTGAAATTGAGACAGTTGTACATGTACTTCTTAAATGCCCCATTAATCATTCTCAGAGGGCGGAGCTAATCACTCTTCTAATCATAAATTATTCAGGCTGGTCTCAATGGGCAATTTTGTACATCCTATTAAATGACCTGGACTGTCTTCTGAAAAATGGCCAAATTCTGTGCTGTAGTAATGTTTGTTACATAACAGTTTGTATGTTCTATTCTACTGCAAATAGAACTTTTATACTGGATAAACATTTTAATTTTGGTTGTTTTGGTTTATGTTTGTAGATAAAACAATATAATAATACAGGGGATGCTCTATGGTAGTTTATTATACGGATATGAAAAATTCAATCATTTGGAAACTTTCCTGTTCCTTCCCTATTCAAAATGCTATACAATGGAGTGCTGTAAGCAAAATCAGTTTGTAGATTTTCCAGAAGAAGAAAAAGACAGTGGTAAAGAGCTGTGACAGGGAAACAATAATGGCTGGCTCCACTTTACTGTCATTAATGGTGTTATCCAGCCAGATAAAGCCATGACAGCTTAAAATAGATTTGATCATTATCTTGGTCATGGTTTGTACTCATGTGATTTGCAAAGCCCAACAATTTCCAATTGGAAATAATTGAAAATACATTTTAATAGAATAAGTCAATATTTAATAAATATATAGAGGAAAAAGGACAAAAGGATAAGCACATCATATTTCTGTCAGGAACAGTATTTCTTATTTCTATTCTTCTGGGATGAAGATGAAGCTTTGGCCCCCTAAGCTTTATTTCAAAGTACTGACATTTAACTTTATTGCATGGAAGGTATAACCAATTATAGAAAACCAAGTCTTATCACTATGCCTAGCCCAGTGATGGCAAACCTGTGACATGCTGTGCCATTTTTGGTGACATGCCAAGCCTTTGGAAGTTGTATAAAGAGACCTTGCTCTCTCTCGGGGCGGGGGGATGGGGTGTCTGAAAATCATGCAAGCATTCTCATGCAATTTTTCTGATGTTCCAGAAACCCCAAAAGAGCAGGCCTCTTATGCGACTTCAAGAGGGTCCAGAGTGAAGGCAAGAGGAAAGTCCACAGAGAAGGTCCACAAAAGCCTTTTTTGTCTGAGAGTAGGATATATATGACACCCCAGCAGAATCAAAGTAGGCATTTTCTGAATTTTTGACACTCTTGAGTCCAAAAGATTTGCCATCACTCACTAGTTTTCACTTCTTGGCTATGCTAATCATCAAGACAAAAGAAGCAGTACTACATCCATCAATAATATAATGCTTACCTCCTATCCGCTCTGTATCATAATAGGCATACTTCACAGTGAGAGGAGTAAACATTACTCCCATAGTCTTACCAGGAACTCCCATTGTAGTGCTAAAAGAGACAATTTTTCTTATCATGTACATTGTAAATAAGGCTTGATACTTAAGAGTTGCTTTCAACTATTAGAGTACTGATTCTGAAAATCACACAACAGTGACTATATATGCCCTACATGTACATAACTGCCAGGATAATTTAAAGAATGTTATAGGAGAAAAAGAGTCAAAGCTTCTCAAACACTTTGAAATTTCAACTTATTCTTTTAATGTTATTTTTGCAATTTGATATGCATTTAAGCTGTTCTGCTGTAATATTAAAAAGTAGTATGGAATAAGGTTCACACTTTTCTTTTATGGACTATAAATCTTTATATTTTTTATCTTTGTTTCTTTCAAGCAAAATGCAGATGAATTGTTTTTGCAAGTACCTGATATATGCCTTAATGCTCATACGCCCATTTTGTAAACTGGTGTCCACAGTTAAGTGAATTGGATTGTGAGCTTCCCGACTGTAATATTCATGGATTAAAACAGAGTGTTCTGTGATGTCATGTCCTGTTGCATACCTGGAAAAATAAAATCAGCTTAAGACAATTAATATTTGCACACAGTGACTATATTAATTCAATACAAAACATTTAAAAGTTGCTATGCTGAGAATATAGACGTAACATTTTGTCATTGATATATCCATAAAGTATATGAGTTATTATCTTGCCATTTTAAATACACTACTCAATAAATTAGTTTTATCCATACTATCAGAAAATTTACCAATACCTCTTCTCAGAACGGACAAAACAAATGAAATATGAATCTGATACAAAGTTACTTGGGATTTTCAGTAATCTTTTGCAAATTAAAAAATGATTTTTTTATAACTGTTTTTGGTTGTGGATAGGGTTGTACTGTGCCAGGTAGACCCAGTACATAATCTGGGGGTTGTCCTGGTGGTTCTACTCAAAGAGCAGGTAGCAATTCTGCACAATGGCAAGTTGTGTACTAGTTAGCCCCTTTTGTAGATCAACATGCCCTTCTCACAGTCACCCATGCCCTAGGCACCTCTTGTTGGGACTATTGTAACACACACTACATGGAATTGTGCCAAACAGCATTTGGAAGCTTTAGATGGCTCAAAATGCAGCAGCCTTTGTGGAAACTGTATTGATTACCAATTTGCTTCCAGGTGCAATTAAAGGTTCTGATTATCACAGATCTAAATAAAAGAACTACAAAATTTGTTTGGGCTGGAAAATAAGCAAGAATAAAATTAAGCACCTTACAGGACAACGTACTTTAAAGCAGCAAGCCTAACATGGGTCAGAGAATGGGTCAATTGAGAAATAAAAGAATTTTAACTTTGGAAGGCCATGATCTTCAAATGGGCTGGCATGTCTTCCTGTGGTGTTCTAGGAGGAAGTATTTTTACAGGCATAAGATAAGGGACTCATTGATTCAGACTTGAGAGAAAATCAAAAATAAGCATTATATAAAAATTCCAAGATGGCTATCAACAATGGAGGCAATGATATATCCCAATACACTAGACATGGGGAAAATGGCTAGATACCACAAAATATTAGACTCTCAAGGAGTACTAAAATCCAACCAGGAATTAAGAGACCAGGGATTACTTAATAGATTGGTGGCCATATTTACAAATTAAGTCAAGGTATAAAAAAGACCAAGAGGAATTTGGCATTGAGATGGAGCTTAAACAATTAGACAAACTGCTAGTCGGTACAGAAAAGAATTTGATTGCGAGGATATATAATTATCTACTAAATTATGATTTGGCAGAGGAAATAGTGAAAGGGCTGATGATACATGGGCCAGAAATATAGGCCATAACATAGAGCTGGAGGACTAGGAAAATATATGGAACAAAAATCTTAAAATGATAAAATCAGTTACATATAAAGAAAATTAATACAAAATGTGGTATCGATGGTATCTAGCTCCTACAAGATTGGCTAAAATGTATTCTGTAAGAAAGCTCATGGTACCTTCTTTCATGTTTGGTGGCTATGCCCCAAAATTAAAAATTACTGGATTAATATAAGGAACTAGATACAAGAAATTACAAGCATCCATTTAGAATTAAAAGCAGATATATTTCTTTAAGGAATTATGAAGGGGGAATATATAAAAGAATTAAAGTACTTAATAGTGCACATAACGACAGTAGCGAGAATAGCACTCGCCCAATATTGCAAAAATGAATCAGTGCCGACAGAGACCATAATAATTCCAAAGATTTTTGACTGTGCTGAGATGGACAGACTCATTCTGGAGTTAAATGGAAAGGAAGACTCAATTACAAAGTCTGGGAGCATTGGTATCATTGGATTAGTAATCGAACTAAGTAATTAAATTACTAAAGAGTAGATAATTTAAGAATCAGAAATTAGGAATAACTAGGAGCATTAAAACATGTATTCATACTTGAACAAGAACTAATATGTAAGTACTGCACTATATATTTGAAAAAAAGGGGGGGGGAACTAAATTACACAAAATGTTTTTGTTTTCAAAAATTTTTTTATTTTTTAATGTATGCATGTAAATGTATGGAACGTTTTTAAACTATGTTTGTTTAATAAAGACTATTTTTAAAATTAAAATAAAATAAAATTATATTTAAAACAATACTTTCAAATTTGCAAAGTTACAAATATAATAGAAAACGTACACGTTCATGCTATCTACTGGAGACTGTCTTACAGATTCTGGGAATCAATCATCTCAAAAAGTTTTGTTACACTATTTTAGATCAATCTGAATCTTATGTGATTATACAGTTTTATCCCCAGATACTCCAATTGGATCCATTACTAACAACAGATAACATGATCAAAGTAATATCCTACAAAGGTTCAGAGAATATGGAAAATTTATCATCAATTTTAAGGAGCAACCAAGCAAACATACATCCCCAAATGAGAGGGAGAAAGAAAAATAGTCAAAGTTTATCCTATTAAGGAGAGTCAAACTATTTTCCAAAATTCTGTAACAATGGAGGAGTATTGTTATCAAGACCAACATTGTTGGTTGTTATCAAAACAAAGTTTATATAATTGTTTAAACAATTGTTATTTTACGGCACTCTATTAATTAAAGATAGTCCTCTCTTTCGAGAAGCTGGACCGACAAATTTTGGTAGAATGAAAACTTACCATCCCAGAATAATTTCACTAGGAGACACTTTCTTGTGCAATTCATACATATTCTTGGCAAATTCCATGTCCACTGCAACCTGAAAGTTAATAAAATTTGAGATTCTGCAATAATGACATTAATTCACTGATATACAGAGGATTTTTCCACACTTCTTATCTAAACCTGTTAACCTGAGAATAAACTCATCACTCTGAGTGTGGAAAACACTTGTCTTTGATTGATAACTTATCTCTAATGCAAAAAAAAAAAAAAAAAAAACCACCACCCCAAAACAGAGTTTGTCTCCCTGAATTCGTTTATAAAATATATTTATGTGGTTTCGTGAATATAGTATTTTAAAAAAATCTTTTTTTTTCATCTTGAACAAAGTTTGATGGTAAAGAAAATAAAGAGTACCTTCCAGTACCGCCCATTATAATATCAATAAACAAGTAACTGCTATTCATTCCATTTGATTAAATGGGAAAATTAGTTAAGAGTAAACCTAATGGCTGCTATTCACTCCAGGCCCCCCATGTATTATTTTTTTAACGTAAGTACAGTAACTGCTTCACAAAATGAATACATAAGATATAGCATATATGGAAATCATAGTATGTACAGGTCATCCTTGTCTTACAGTACAGTTCAGACCAAAATTTCCATCATAAGTCATTGCAGTCATTCAGTAAAATCAGACCAATACTACGACCATTTACATGATAATCATTAAACAAATCCACAGTTATTTCCACAGTTATTAAGTTCTTCCTTCTGAAATTTTTGCCAAATTATGATCACAAGACTGCAGGGCACTGCAACTGGTCACAAATGTGAGCAGTTACTAAAAGGCCAAATTCCAAGCACATGAATATGGGTGTCGTACAATGGTTATGTGTGGGGAATGGTCATAAGTGAGAGGACTAGATATTTTTCCTCACCATCATAACTTCAAATGGTTGTAAGTTGAGACTTTGTGCACAAAACATAGTGTCAGGCATGTCCCAGCTTAGATATTCAGGAAAGAAAGACCCTGGACTTCATTTGTAGTGAAAAGTATTCTTTTACTGAAGCCAAGTGGTTACGGCATAGTAAAGCCAAATCTGAGAATTTCCCGCTTAAGCCCAGTAATTTTTCCTTCTCCCACACTTTCTCCCATTGGTGAGGTCCAATGAGCTTCCAATTAGGTGTTTTGGTAACAGTTCCACATTTTGACGTCTCTTTGAATGGGCATTTCACATTCCATTCCCAGGATTGTGTCATTGGCTTGTATCATTTCTGGATGGCCCTCCCCTCCCTATCTTCCCATCCCCTCTCCCCTCATTTTATGGCGGACTGCCATCAAAGCAAAGAGAAACAGGACTGAAGCGGTTTGGTGACAGATCTGACACATAGACGCAAAGTTTGACATGTACAGTACATTTCTATTTGATAAATACTTTAATATAATATCTACAATATCAAGCAAGCTCATAAATTAATGATGAAAATACAATTCTATCACAAGAACTTGAGTTCATGTGACAAATTCACATATTTAAGGAATGAATTTGTAGGAATGCACCCCGAAGTTCTGAAGGAACTGGCAAACGTGATCTCAGAACTGCTGAACTATATCTTTGAAAGATCTTGGAGCACTAGGGAAGTACCAGAGGATCGTATAAGAGCTGATGTAGTTCCCATCTTCAAAAAAGAAAAAAAAAAAACAGATCCAGGAAACTATAGAAAGCATCTTAGAAAGCACCTTGATGGGCAACTTCACTACCTGGTTCAAAAACAGCACCATGCAGGACAGGCAAGCCCTACAGAGGGTGGTGCGCATAGCAGATTGCATCATTCATACCTGAACTGGACTCCATCTACAACAAACAATGCCGGACCACAGCCAGCAAGATAGTGAAAGACCCCAGCCATCCCAACAACGGACTGTTCGTTATGATGAAGACAGGAAAGCGCTTCCACTCCCTGAAAGCCAACACAGAGAGACTAAAGAGAAGCTTCTTCCCACAGGCAATACGTACCCTAAATCATAAACCATAATAACCAAGACTAACAGAACTCCCATAAACTACCTCACTCCTAACTTATTCCCCTACCCTATCTAGACTATTTCTTGCCCTACTACCTATGGTCGCAAATAGTTGCATACACATTTCACTGCATTCTCGTACCATGTATCACTGTGTATGTGACAAATAAAATTTGATTTAATTTGATATAGACCTATCAGCTTGACCTCACTACCTGGGAAGATTCAGGAAAAAATAATCAAGTAACAAATCAGCAAACACCTAGAGTTATAACCAAAAGCTAACATGGGTTTGTCAAAAACAAGATCATGCCAGACAAATCTTATTGCATTCTTTCACAAAGTGACAAAATTAGTAGACCAGAGGAATGATGTGGATATAATTTACTTGGACTTCAGAAAGACATTTGATAAAGTACAGCACAATCTACTACTTGATAAGATAGAATAATGTGAGTTAGACAGCATCACCATCAGATGGATTCGTAACTGGGTGACCAAATGCACTCAAGACCCGCAGGACACATCCAGCCTGAGATGTGGTCAGATCTGGCCCACAGGAAATGCTATGGGGCCAGCCCATGCTGCCTTGGTCCATGCTCAGGAAGCAGCGAGCACGCGGGAACTGGCAGTGCCCGACAGCAAATGCAGCTCCCGGCCTCACCTCATCCCATTTGGCCTTGCCCCACCCCACCTTGCTGCAGCCTTGAGGGCCTCAGCCAGCATCGCTCCAACCTGCCCAGCCTTGCCACATGACGCCTCACCCGACCTTGCAGCAGCCTCAAAGTAAGTGCAGCCAGACAGTCCCTCGGGGAAGCGAGGCTGGGCTTGCACGGTCCTGGTGCCCCAGGAACTCGAGGGCCAGATTGGGTGCTTGTCTTCCTCTGCCCAGGGCTCTGGGCAGCCCATGCCACGATTCCCCCCTTTCAATTAATATTTTGAACCAAAGACACATGGGTGGGCATTGATCACAATTAACAGATTTCTAATGGATGCTTGCTTGATTCATTCAAGGGACTCCAGACTGTGGTCCCATTTTCCAACAAAAACAAGGATCGTTCATGCCAATTATTGGAAAGAAAAATCCCTGTAGCTGAAGAATTGTGAAACTGAAATGTATTGGCAGAGATAGTGACACTAACTGCATTGCTTAGAGATAATACTTCAGACAATTTTATAACACATTAAAAGCCTTTTGTGGAATTTCTGCAAATTAAATACATTAATGGATTGTTAAGATTAGCTTTGAAGATTAGATTATTTTTGGGTGGATACCAGTTAATATTTTTAGTAACTGTTAATGGATGACTTGATTAATAGGTATTAGATTTCTAAATTTGAGATATTTTTAAGAAACTGTGGTACACAATACATACCAAATAGTCTGCAGGGATGAAAAGGTTTATAATTATTTGAAGGCCCACTGTGCAAGAGGAATATACTAGAACTATTTGGGATATATTTTTCAACACTCAGTCAGTGTTGTAGATTTAATGCTGATTTTACATATGTTGTGTAAGTTCTTTTTTTCCTTTTTTCCTTGTTTGTAATTTGTTTTTTATTGTCCTTGTAGTTTGAATTGAAATTAAAAAAACTATTACGTTAAAGATGTATAACACCTAAGCATTTGGATTACAATTTAGGATATCCCCTTCCAGCAATAATACCAACAAAACTGTTGTGACGGTTCAAAAGGGGAAAGGCGATTTTAGGTTTCTGAAATGTAAGTCAAAGAATTACAGAATTCATAAACCAATTGTCTGATTTTGATACCTTCCTAAAAGTATCTTCTTACATGCGTTTAAGCTAATGGCAAAGCTAACATGATCAAAATAACACACACTCACCTCGTCTTCTGATTCATTATGAGGTACTGAGAAGCAGTTGGTGACCTCTACAGAATGTTTGTCAACTGTGCCTACAAAGTTAAAGAAAAAACATTTTCCTAAGAAAAATTCTTCCCAAGCAAAGGCCTAGGAATTATCCAAGGAAGAACTTGTAACTGAAGATAGCATTAGATTTATATATGCTGAGAAATATAGTACAGCACAACTTGAACCCCTTCAAATTCAACCCTCTTACAATATACAGAAAAGAATGATTTTATAGTGATATTACAACAATCTTGGTCTACAAGTGTGTGTTAAATAAGCCTATGGGGTGAAGTCCGAGAAGAATGAAAATGAGGCTGTTTACTCTCAGCAACATACAAAAATAATGCATTTCAGAAACTATATTCTGCAACTGAACTGTCTTCTACCAAAGCTTAATGTATTAAGAACTTTTAGATGCTATAGCTAAGAAATGTGCATGTAAATAAACATGTGAGACAGTATGGTTGCAAATCAAACAATAGAACAGACAATAGAATTTATTGGCCAAGTGTGATGGGGGGAGCTGGGAGGATAGCTGCTGGATGTGTTTGTAGTAGCTCCTCTCAGTTTTACTTTTATTTTATCAATTTTTAATATTCCCATTGGATTGGACACACAAGAAATTTGTCTTCAGTGCATATGCTCTCAGTGTATATCAAAGGAAATGGTACATTCGTCAGGAATCATAAAATACAACACTTAATGATAGTCATGAAACATTCTGGTTTCATTTTACTTCTTCAAATTTAACATTTTGTTCCTATTCAGGAAACTAATGCACCTCAGGGCTAGCTTTAACTCCCATCTACATTGACTGAAAAATGAATGGAACAATGAAAATCAGGTCTAGCATTTTATGTAGGAAAAGAAGCAATATAAGGCATCACATTAATCCAATACTGACATATATTTATATTTTATATTTTTGTATTTTATCTATGTTTTTATCTAAATGTGGTATGTGCCATAGGGTAAATGAATAACCCAATGCTGCAACAAAGCTACAAAATTTAAAGATTCACTTCAAATAATATTATTAGGAAATATAATCTCCCCACTTTTAATTTTGAGGCTGTGAACACTGCTGCCTTTCAATCAAATAATCACATTAAAAGTTCTAACATACTACATTATTGCTCAGGACAGATCACGAGGTTCAACTCCTTCCTTAGTCATGAAAGCCAACTGGGTGACTTTGGGCCAGTCACTTTCTCAGTCCAACTCACCTCACAGGGGTGTTGTTGTTGTGGGGGAGGGGGATTTTATCTTACCATTTATTTTACAATAATTGGCACAAACCAAACTGGGCAGCTTTAGTTCAGTAATGCAATGAAACGTGGTTCCCTAAACACCCTCTGAAAACCATTGCCCAATATGATGTAGGTGCCAGAAGCAAACGTATCTTTCTCCTCCTATTGTCCCCACATCAATCCTGTGAGGTGGGTTGTGCTGCAGTTCACAAGCCTTTCACAGAATCCAGGATTCCTCTGTTTGTAGTTTGAAGAGAACGACTGGCCCAAAGTCACCTAGCCAGTTTTCCTGCCTAAAGTGGGACTAGAAGTCGGTTTCCTGGTTTGCCTGGTGTCTTAACCATCACACCAAACTAGCTCAAAATTTATTTTGTATTAATTTAACACCCCTGCGTTCAGAAGCTCATTCAGTTTCCGCAGCGTGCTCCACACGGTACGTCTGAAATGGGCAGTCCCCCTGCATAGCCTAGAATGGATAAAAGCCGGGGTACCTGGTGACTCTGAACAGGGTCAGGCCGGCCTTCCCACTACCCTTTCTCTACTTTGTGCCAGGACCTTGGCGCGGGATAGCTAGCAACTTTACGCTGGCCTTCCTCCTCAAAACACCCCGGAGAGCAGCTAGCAGATCTTCGGGTTCAGCCGTCTCCTCCTCAGCGGAGAGCGCGGCAGTCCTTACCAAGCAGCGTGCCGATAACGCGGGCCGCACCCTCATTGCGCCTCTCAAAGCTGTCCACGATAGAAGCCAGCACCACTGGGTGGAGCCGGACTGCACGACCACCGGGAAAAGGCGCCGCCAGCGCGGTTGGAGGAGGCGGCGCTGGTGCTGGCGCGGTCGGAGGAGTAAGGACGGCTGGCATAACAGTTGTTGAAGAGGTGTGGGAGGAAGAAGCGGCCGGAGGCGGCGGAGATGGGATTGCGACGCTCGGCGAGGCACCGGGCATCCCTACTGCGGCCGCCATTTTGTGGAGAAAGGAAGAGCGAGAACTGTGGGCCTGTGACTGATCACGGACAACCCACCTCCCCCAAAGCAGCTGCTAATAGGCTGTTCATGCTGCTTTTCTACGGGCACTTTCCCCAATCAGAAGCGAGTTCCGTGAGATTTGTTCGTTTTTTATCGTTTCGTGAAGCGCGCGGATGGATCATCTGCATGTATGCGCATTTGTTTCAAGGGCGGTTATTTTATTAAAATTTTAGAAAGTTCTTTAGTCCATAAGTCCCGTTTTGGTCAATGGGGCTGGCGGAATAGCTGATTCACGAATATTGTTATAATGTAGCGAAGAGATTTATATTCAATAGATTGTTTCTCAACCTCTGCAGCTTTAATATGTGTGAGCTTCAACTCCCAGAATACCT
>JAEANM010013461.1:0-14385 GCA_017656035.1 Myanophis thanlyinensis | reverse complement strand
CAAATCAAATCAAATCAAATTTTATTCATCACATGCACAGACATACATAGTACGAAATGCAGTGAAATGTGTATAAAATAGCAGGGACAGACTCCCAGCAGAGCCTCCCTGGTGGAACAACTCACGTGCCTTCCCCCATCACTAATAAAAACTAACAGAAAGTTTAGGCCTTAAGAAAGCCCATTACAAAGTCTCATAATAAGCACACTTGGGATTTATCACCAATTATGAGAAAAGGAAAGCAGGAGGAAAGCTTGTAGTGGATGCAAATCAAATTAAAAACCCTTTTAAGTCACCTCGACAGTGTTATTATGGGGTTAAAGGCAGCCTTGCTCTATGGAGTACTGGCTGATTCTGGAAGCTCTCCTGGCCAACATGTTGGTGGCTCAGCCACACATTCAGCCCTATTTAACCCCAGGCAACTAACCCGAACACAACCTCTCCACGGAGCTCGGAACTGGCTAAGCGCAGGGCCTCCCTCGAGGTGGTTTAGGCAAGTCCAGGCAAGGCCCTACGGAGCCAGCCTCCTGCTGCAGCTCAACAGCATGGAAGATGGTGGCCTCTAGAAGGGCAGCAGGGAGGGGGTCCCAGGCTTGCTGGCTGGGGAATTCTGGGGGCCACCAAGTTGAGCAATGCTGGTTTAGCCAAAGCGCTTTGCAGGAATCACAAGAGAGTTTGGACTTGATCTATGCTTCACGCCAGCCACCTTGGCTTGGCCTCTTCCAGATGCTTTATTTTATTTATTTATTTTTATTTTATGTCTTGGTTAGCATGGAATATTTATCTTTTTATATTATTTAGTTTGTATGGTTTGTAAAATTTTATCCTTTCTAATATTGTAAATCAACCAGAGTTACCCTGTGATAAGGTAGGTGGTGGGAGGGAGGGAGGGAGCTGTCTCTCTCAGGGTCTTTCAGAAAATGCCTGGGATTGGGTAGAAGGAATCACTTCTGAAAACAACTATCAGGAAGTACACAACTTCCCAAGGAGGTGGTTTCTATCATCTTAAACCAGAAAACATCTTTAAAAGTTGTGCTTGCACAACACTGTTAAAGATGACTAGTGAATTAACCCATCTTTTGGTTTTTCCCAACACACTGAAGAATGCAAATAAACAATTGTTGTGCAATACCCTAAACCAGAAAAAAAACCACACACGCAACCTTCCATCTTGGACAGGCTTAATGCTGTGGCCTTTGTGTCAAGGCATGGGAGATCTTCATTGGGCACACTGCTAGAGCCGTGGTGGCGCAGTGGTTAGAAGGCAGTACTGCAGGCGAACCCACTGCTCACGGCCAGCAGTTTGATTCTGAATGGCTCCAGATTGACTCAGCCTTCCATCATTCTGAGGTTGATAAAATGAGGACCCAGATTGTTGGAGGCAAAACACTGACTCTATAAACAGCCTAGAGGGTTGTAAAGCACTATGAACCAGTATATAAGTCTAAGGGCTATTGCTAGTACTACTTGTGTGTGAGAATTGATATGTAGGACGCAGTTTTCTTTCTGGCTTCATTAAAAAAATAACAGAATAACTGAGTTGGAAGGGATCTTGGAGGTCTTCTAGTCTAATCCCCTTCTCAAGCAGGAGATCCTATTCCATTTCAGAGAAGTGGCTGTCCTATCTCTTCTTAAAAGCTTCCAAATTCTTCTCATTGTCAGAAAATTTATCCTTAGTTCTAATTGTTTCTCTCCTTGATTAGCTTCCATCCATTGCTTCTTGTCTTGCCTTCTGGTGCTTTGGAAAATAGGTTGTCCTCTTCTTTGTGGCAGCCCTCAAATATTGGAAGGCTGCTATCATGATATCCCTAGTCTTTATTTTCAGTAAATTAAACATACCCAATTCCTGCAACTGTTCATCATGTTTTGGCCTCCAGACCCCTAATCATCTTTGTTGCTCTTCTTTGCACTCTTTCCAAAGTCTCAACATCTTTTTTATATTTTGGTGAGCAAACATTGATGCAATAGTCCAGTTTTGGTCACTACAATATTAGGCCTCCACTTCTGGGCACAACAAACTCTTGGCAGGAATCCCCTGAAAACAAGCATGGCTGGGGAGGAATCTCTGGACTCCTTCCACAGGGAAGGGGCAATCGGGAGGCAGACCCTTGGGATGGTGTACTGCTACAAGGGTTGTATATTTATATCTTTATATCTTTATCACTTTATAATTTTTTTACAAATAACTCAAACAAACATAGTCAACACACCTTTCTCTTCCTATTTTCTTCACCACATCAAGTCTGTGAGGTAGGCTGGGCTGAGAGAGAAGGACTGGCCCAAAGTCACCCATTTGGCTTTCATGGCTAAGAAAGGACTTGAGTTCATGGTTTCTTGCTTTATAGCCTGGTATCTTTACCAGAAAACCAAATTTGTCCTTGTAATCTTGTTCCCTTTTATTGCTTCTTTTACTGTTCAGAATAATGTCTTTTCATGGGAACCTGGTATAGTTTGAACTAAAAGCAAAGAGCATGTTTGCTTATATAAAATACATGTTCCTTTATATGAAGATGCTGTACTTTTTAAGAAGAGGTAATTGCTCACAGAGGCGAGGTGCAAGCAAGGGTGTGGCACCAGTTACAGAGAAGAGGAGAGAAGGCCAACTCCGCTGGTATGGACACGTCCTGAGAGCAGCACCTTCCACCATTGCCTAACAACTAGAAGTCAATGGCCGGTGGTCTTGTGGGCATCTAAAACAGAGATGGTGAGACACCATCAACAAAGACATGCAAGTCATGGGCCTGCACCCTGGAGACGCAGCTGACCGTGCAAAGTGGCACTCAATGATCTGAAAAGTAGACCCTGCACTTGTGGGAATATGCTAGGAAGAAGAAGAAGAATTCCTCAGGGAAGAAAGGAATAAGAAGAAAGGGAAATGAAGTGACATGTTAAAAACCGCTCAGCAGTTTCTACCGGTTTCCAAGCCTTTTGTGGCCCAAAATAACCCAGACCAGACCAGAGAATACAAGCTTCTCTATCAGCAAACCTGATCTCACTGTTGCCACCAGTTTGCCACTTGAGGCCGCTTGGAGAGCTTTGCTTAAGAGGTTGACATTGCAAAGGAGATGCAATTCTCCTTATGAGAAACAACGAGGGGGCACAATCCACCTCTTTGCAACCCCTGCCACTTGTCCAGCACTGGCAATGCCCAGCCTCTGCTTTAGGAGGGAGAAGCCATCTGGCTCAGGAAAGCAGCTCCAAGGGGAGGATTTGCTTTTGTCAAAGAAAACCTCTGATCTGCACTGCACAGAAAGCTACACACACAGGCCTGGGAAAACCTGCTGCCTCCTGGTCTCGGTGCTCAAGTAAGCCGCCTCCCTTTCCACACTCCCTGCACAGCGAAGGCCTGTTTAAGTGGTTAGGCAAACTTAGCTTTGTGTCCTGCAAGCAACAGAGCTGGGCGAGGGTTTCCCCAGAAACTGAAGAGGTGCTGCCTTCACGGCAGGATAGACAACCCTACAGCATGCTTGTTTTTCTTTCCTTTCTTTTTCGCATGGTCTGACAAGTATAACCTGTGGGGATGAGCAACATTATTTGTAAATCAATCAATCAATCAATCAATCAATCAATCAAATTAGGCACTACAGAAAAAATGGCCCTGGCCATTTACTCTCTGTGTCTGTGTGTGTGCATGCATAACATAAGGAGTCCAGGTGGCACAGTGGTTAGAATGAGGCATTGCAGGCCAACTCTGCCCACAGACAGGAGTTTCATCCCACCAGGCTCAAGGTTGACTCAGCCTTCCATCCTTCCGAGGTCAGTGAGGACCCAGATTGTTGGGGGCAAGAGGCTGACTCTGTAAACCACACAAAGTGGGCTGTAAAGCAGTATGAAGCGGTATATAAATTCACATGCTACCTGATAAATTCACTCCAGGAACTGTGGTACATTTAACTGTGGTACATCAGGATACATTTAAGTCTAAATTTTGAGATCTCCCATTGAAACCATAGAGTTGGGAGAAGCTATGTAGACCAGAGTTCAAACCTCATTCAGTGCAGGAACCAGAATGGCTCCGATAAATGGCTGCCCAACCTCTGCTGAACATCAGCAATGAAGAGAAACCTCTCTGTGTCATCAATTCCAGTCTCTAGCTGCTATTATTTGGTAACACTGAAGTAGAATCTATTTTCTCATACTGAAATCTATTCTCTGTCTAAAGAGAATAGATGTTGACTGGTGTGACATGTCCCAAAGGTGCTTTTCCAAAAGGCAACTGGACTTTCTTGGCTTTTCTTTTATTTGAAAACATTTTACTTATCATCCAGGAGGAACTGAACTTCTTCAGAATTGAAGAAGATTCTGGATAAGAAGTGAAATGTTTTCAAAGAAAAGAAAAACCAAGGAAGTCCAGTTACCCTTTGGAAAAGCGCCTTTGGACAACCATGACCTGGCTGATGGAGAATCTCCAGAGATACATGTGTGGCATTCTTTCCCGCATTTGAAGAGGGCTACTTTATCCCCCCCCCCCCAGGCAAAACATTCCCAGCTGCTCCCCTCTCTTATTCCCAGATCCTCCTCCTTGTCCTTCTCTGCTCCTCTTCCCCTCAGTTTCCTGGTGGGAGCATGGACTCACTCCTGGTGCTCATGGCTCCTTCTTGGCATGTTGAGGCCACTTTGCAAGGGGTGAGGATGGGGAGAGGCCAAACAACAGACCTCTCTTGACCATAAATCTTCACAAACCTGATGTGAGGCCAAGGGCCACACAGGGATTTACATTTGGGCAGTAAGCATCCTTAACCGGTTCACTTTCTTGCACAAAACCAGTTTCCAGAGTGAAAAGCTTGTTCTCTCCTTCATACAAGCCCTCCCATCACACAAACAATCTGCTCCCAACAGCATAACAATGTTACACAATGCTGTAATAGATTCCCTTAATTAAAAAGAGGCAGTAATTCATAGAAATGAATCTCACAGCCGCAATAATTAAAATATATGAGTTGGCCATTTGGAAAAATCAATGCTTCTCTTGCTGGTTCCCTCTCCGGTGTAAGCTAAACGCAGCTCCAGGGGACTCAGTAGAGAAGCATGATCTGGCTCAGGAGGAAGAACGTGGAATCCTTCCACCTCGCCTCCTGCCAGGGAAAAGAAAGTCGATTACAGCAATAGCAATGAGACTTATATACCGCTTCGCAGTGTTTTACGGCTTAAACTGAGGGCATAATGGGGGGACTGGGGGATGAGAGAGGGGGAGGGGAGCTCCAGTGAAGAGCAGAGTCCCAGTAGGAAAGGGAGTTCCTTTCCCAGATGAAATCATGACGCTCTGCTGTATTTTCCTGTCCTTTGCTAGGAAAAGTAATAACTAGGGAAGCCATAAAATTCGGTATCAAAATCAGAAAGGGGAGGTAGGGATGAATCTTAAAACAAATCAGAAAATGAAGTGCAGTAATGAGGCTTGGAGAAAAAGGCTGCAGGGGAGGATGGCAAGTGGAACTGCATCCAGTTTTGGTCACCACACTATAAAAAAACATGTTGAGACTCTAGAAAGAGTGCAGAGAAGAGCAACAAAATATAATTAGGGGGCTGGAGGCTAAAACATACAAAGAACCTGGTTGCAGAAATCGGGTATGCCTAATTTAGTGAAAAGAAGGACAGGGGTGACAAGAGAAGGGTCTTCCAACATTTAAGAGGCTGACACAAAGAAGAAGGAGATCAAGCTATTCTCCAAAGCTCCTGAAGGCAGGACAAGAAGCAATGGATGGAAACTAATCAAGGAGAGAAGCAACTTAGAACTAAGGAGAAACTTCCTGATAGTGAGATAATAAAATAATTAACAGTCATAGGTGCTTCATCACTGGACGTCTTGTAAGAAGAGACTGGACAGCCATTTGTCTGGAATTGTCTAGGGTCTCCTGCTCAAGCATGCGGTTGGACTAGAAGACCTCGAGGGTCCTTTCCAGCTTTGTTAATCTATGTTGTTACTGGATGTCAAACGGCAACACAGTTCGCACACCCGAGGCTGCTTGCAAAGAAAGCTTGTGTGTTTCCAAGAGGCGGCAAGTCCCAGAATCCCACTGCAGTCTGTGGCGCATCAGAGGGATCGTTCCTTAGCTATTGCAAATATCTGGAGTTTGTCAAGAGTAGCTTTGACAGAAAGCTGATGCACTCAACCATCCCTCTCAATCAAATGACAGCTAGAAGATGCACTTGGATCTGCAGAATCCCATAAAGGAGAAGGCGATCGGTCTCAGAGGACAGGCGAAAGGCAGCAGAAAACCTGCAGTGGCCAAGAACAGCCTGCTTGTCCTTCAGCTTCAAGCAGAGAGCGAAGAGAACAGGCCGACCAATTTCAGAGGATGCCAAAGGAGACTCCTTGGCGCCTGGTGTTCTACGAGGCACATTGAGGACATGATTCTCCACTGGAGTTGGAAAGACATAATTCAGCCAGTCTACAAAATAGTGAAAGAAGCTTCTCTTTTTCAATCCTGATTTGGCTGAAATGATTTGGCTCTGTCCCCTTCCTACCTCTGAATACTGTTACTTAATAGGCATTTTTCTTTTTATGGAGAACGTGGACAGGAGGTTTCTAAGCCTTTCTGAAATATATTATTTATTGCAGGCAGGAAATGTTATATTTTAGAAGAGATTTCTCCAGCTCTTAATAAATATGTATGGGGAGGAAAAATAACCAATGGCGATTTCCTTTTCTCTTCTCATTTTAAAAAGAGTGAAATATGCTTGGGTGCTAATGAGCAGAGACTCTCTTCAGAGTTAATGATGGTTCAATGTGGGTCACCTCCTGCCCATGTCAGAAAATGCCTTATCATCCATTTAATGTAGCCAATAATTCTCCGCTCCTTGGTAGCAACCTTTGCTGTGTGCACCGAGACAACACGTGTATAAATAGGATGTCCTTTCCTATCACTCAGCACTTGGGACTTCTGGCTCTTGAAATCTTTCAGGCACAGCTCAGAGAAGGCAAAGCAAGTGCCTAACCTGTCCCACAGGAGCAGCAGTCAGAATGAGACCAGCCACCTGGAGGATTGGACAGGCTTGGCCGAGCAGTTTCTTCTCATTGATTTGGGTGATGGCATATTGATTGTCCTTCCTGGTTCCCCCTTCAGCATAAAGCAGCTGCTGGCCCTCAGTTGCTTCTAGAACAGGTTCCTTCAGGGGAATACTTCTGGAGGTGCAGCTGCCTGGGATTTTCAAGACTTTGGACAAAGTCCCCGGGTGAAAGAAGCTGAGAACAGCAGATTCCTTTAGAATTTCTCAGCTTTTTTGTAAAGGTATTGATTTTAATTAATGGATTATTTAATTGTTTAGTGTCATGCTTCATTTATTGTGATTTGTTATTTTGATGTGTTCCTGTTGCAGTGGCATTATTTGTGTTATTTCATTGTAAACCATTGCAAGTTGATTATAATTTGGTGGAATATATGTTCAGTTTAAAAATACATCAGAAGTTGCTTATACAGTACAAGGGGCATGGAAACTTATAAGCTTAAACCATTCGCCTTCATCCTCAATCATAAACTATTTTGAGCTTTTGAATTTTGAGGAAGCAGGACTTTCCAAGTAATAATTATAATATCTATCACATAACACCCCAGATTTCACAATTGTAGATAAGAAGGACAAAAAAGTCTGTGGACGTGGCAATGCCTGGAAAGAGCAGAATAGAAGAGAAAGAACTGGAGAAGATAACAAAATACAAAGACCAGCAAGTAGAAATAGGACAATTGTGGCAAAAGAAAGCAAAGATAGTACCAACGGTAATAGGCGCCATGGATGCAATCCCAAAACAACTGGAGCACCACTTGAATACCATCATTGGCATTGACAAAATCACCATCGATCAATTGCAAAAAGTGGCTTTACGCAGAACAGCTTCCATCTTGCGACAGTATCTGTAGCACCATGAAACATCCACATCTGCCTCTCACAGGTCATTGGGAAGGACTCTATAGGTAGACAAATTATGGTGATGAACCATAATTATTCCAGGAAATAATCAATTCTGTTTTATTCATCACTTCAGGTTTACTACATGTTGTTTAAGTAATACCAATCTGTATGTTTCCCTTACAGATTGCAATATTTCGGATAATGCAAGTGCATGATGGTAGTTCACCATTACAGTTTTGCATGTTACATTTTTATTATAGAAATTTCTTGTTATGCTAGCATTTTATCTCACCCATTTAGTTTTACTTTTGTGTTGTGTATTTTCAAAGTTAATGGTCTTTGCCTTTCAAAGTCTTTCAAAGTCTTTCATTATATTTCTTTTTCCTCGAGCCATCATAGATTTATGTTGCTCAGTTACTTGACAATGTTTGTTAACCACAGTTCAATAAATAAAAGCACAACAAAAAAACAACCACTGCAATCATAGCAGCCTTTATGAGAATAATAAATAAATCATTAAACACTGGAAAAAATAAATATTATTTTCTCTTTGAATAAAATATTAAGTTCTGTGAACAGTTTTGGATAAAGTTTAAATGGTTTTCCAACAAATTTAAAACATTATTGCAAAATAACACAACACAGAAGTTTCAAGATTTCAAAATAATTATTTATTGAAAGAATAGAACAGAACAGAACAGAATAGAAGCTGGGACCTTGGAGGTCTTCTAGTCCCCATTCAGACAAGTGGCTGTCCAGTCTCTTCTTAAAAACCTCCAGTGATGAAGCACTCATGATTTCTGGTGGCAAGCTGTTCCACTGGTTAATTGTCCTCTCTGTTAAGAAATTTCTCCTTAATTCCAGGTTGTTTCTCTCCTTGATTTGTTTCCAACCATTATTTTTTCTCCTGCCTTCAGGTACTCTGGAGAATAATTTGACCCCCAACTCTTCTTTGTGGCAGCCCCTCAAATACTGGAATACTGCTATGGTGTCACCCCTAAGTGATGATTATGGCAGGTCTAACCAAAGAGTGAAATAGAAGTACTGAGATGTATTTTAAATAAATCTCTGGAAACACGCATATCTTTACCATCAACCAGTTACCTTAGAAAATTCTAGAAATCCCGAGAAGCCCAATCATCAGCTGGGAGAGCAGCGAGATGCCCACGTGGTGTACAGCCTCAGGAAAGCGCCCCCGAGCCCTCATGGGAAAGTTGGGGTGAAAGAGCCGTTGACTTGGCTGGATGGAAGACCTCTGAGGTCCCTTCCACCTTATGATTCTACCAACCTTCTGGGATTCATATGGGAAATGTTTTGACCCTGCAGACCTTAGTGACCACCAAGGCCTCGGTCAGAACCAGCACTCTGGGGATATGGAAGAAAATCAGCTCTGTGCCTCTATTATATACTGACGTTCTCAGAACAGGCAGCCTTCAATCTATGACCACAAATGAACCCAAAATTTCTGTTGCTATGCAAAACAATTGTTAAGTAAATTTTGCCCCAATTTACAATCTTTCTTGCCACAGTTGTTAAGTGAGTGACTGCAGTTAAGTTAGTAACAAGGTTGTTAAGTGAATCTGGCTTTACCATTAAATTTTCTTGGTGGAAAATGTGATCCCGTGATCCCAGGACCCTGCAACCATCATAAACAGAACCAGTTGCCAAGTGTCCAGATCTGGATCATGTAACTGTGGGGATGCTGCAATGGTTGCAAGTGTGAAAAATAGTCATAAGTCACATTTTTGAATGTCGCTGTAACTTTGGTCACTAAATGAATGGTTGTAAGTCAAGGGCAGCCTGTATCAACTGAGTAAATTGTGTTTTGTATACAAACTGGCACAATTGTCCATTAACGTTGCTTATATCTCAGATCCTCTTTTGAGGTATGCTTTTCAGATGCTGACCAGTCTGGAGCAGTTCTTTGTTTTTATCTTAAACTTTTATCTCCTTTGCCATTCAGTGTGTTACATGGAACTACTCAAAGCAACAAAAGGAAATTGTCCCTTATCTTTTCCCTTTTTTTAATAAAGTGATTTTAGTTCTCACTTGTGGGATGGATCTGTATCCAAAGGACTGAGGCAGATTCCCCTCGCCAGACACTCAGCCTGAAGGGCCACCAGGCCATTCGCTTCCTGCTTCACAACTGCCTTTTCCTCTCATGGGCCCTCAAGGTCCAGGGGAATGTTGTCCCCCCCCCCCCCGTAAGGCTGAAAGGGGGGGGCAGCTAAAGGCATATCTCTGGAGAAAAGGATGGGGAGCGGGGCAGTTACACCAAGGCAGGGCCTGGGAGACACACATCTAGAAGGCTTCTGCGGAAGGAGGCCCTCTCACCCTCCAGACCCACCTGTGCCCTCTCAGGCAGCACCAGGCCGAGTTGAAAGGCACCGCACCACACCTCCTCCTCCATTTTAAACTGCGATTAAGCGCATCCAAGAAGAACAGCTGATGGAACCTCTTCTCCAACACACCTGAGGGCAGGATGGAAGCTCCTTTCATCAGAGGGAATTTCCTGACAGGGAGAACAGTTAACCCGTGGAATGGCTTGCCTTCCAGAAGTTGCAGGGACTCTATCGTGGAGGTATTCAAGGAGAGACAGCCATGTGTATCGAACGGTGTATGGTCTCCTGCTCGAGCAGGGGGTTGGACTAGAGGACCTCTAAGGTCCCTTCCAACTCTGTTATTCTGTAATACACACACACACACACGCCATGGGTAGGCTTATATGTGAATATGTATACCAACACTTTTTGAAAGTGTCCATATTTCTCATTTATACTTAGGAATAAGACCGTCTGTAGCTAAGCATACCCTCTATTTTTCACCAAAATCCCATGATAGACGAGCTTATGGATGGGTGGCACATTTTTCATGTGAATTTTGGTTGAACATTCAAGGAAGGGTCATTGCACATCCCAAACCCCCAGTCTGCTCTTTCCTTCATCATCTGTTCTCCTTCTTCCTTCCCTTGCTTAATCCCATTGGTCTAATTGAGCAGTTCTAGACACCACACAATCCAAAAAAAGTCATTGGGTGTAGGGAAGAGCAACCAAGATTGTAAGGGGTTTGGAGGCTAAAACTAAGAAGAACTAAGGGAACTAGCTGAATGAAGGGAAGGTTCAGGGGAGACATGATAGCAGTCTTCCAATATCAGAGATTTTCAAAAAAAGATTGAACAACCATTTGTTTGAGAAGATATAGTCTCCTGCCTTGGGGAAGCAGACCTCCAAGGTCCTTTCCAACTCTATGATTCTATGAATCCTTCCTTTCCCTGAAACCATAACTTTGCCATCCTTCCATTTCATCACCTTTCTAGACTCCTCCTCATAACTGTTGATCTACCACTACAGCTCTACAATCTTCACATTCACTTTGTTTCCCAATATTACCTTCTTCATCTTCCTACATGTTCACATCTTTCCTTCATTGGAGTCACTAAGCAATTAGAAGTCTCACAGCTTTTCCTTCTTTTTTCACATATCTGTTCTTCTCCACCAGTTAAAATTGTTTTTAAGGAGTTTGTCTTCAAAATCCTCCTGTTGTCCAAGATTCATGCAGTACAAGACTTGCTCAGGCTTGTCACATATGCCATCTCACCAAGCCTTCTCCTTTATTTCTTCTTCCTTTTCTTCCTTTTCCTTTCAAAGAAAATCTCTCTTCCCCATCGATTGCAAATATTTCAGATTCAGACTGCAAATATTAATATAAAAATTTCCAATGCCCCAAATAAAAAGTATCACTAAATCCCAGTGCATTTTCTTGATATCCTAGCCTTCTATCTTCTGAAAAGCTTCTTGACACCACAGTCCCTCCTCCAGGGCTTCCTGAGTTCAATGCAAGACGGGGAAACTGACAACTGTACCTTCTCTTCCCAGAGGACAATCCGCTGGCACTTGTAACATGAGAATTTCTCAGCACTGGTAGGGAGGAAAAGACATGTGGGACATCCTTGCAGACCATGAGAATATTTCCCTCCACCTCTGTGTTCCTCTTCCTTGACCTCCTTTGCCAAACCTCTGCTCATTTGCTCAGTGAGCTTATTCTTAGGGAAGGGGCTTCCATCTATGCCTCCCTTGGCTGCCTCAACTAAGTCACCAGCAAACAATGCTCTAATCACTACCCTGAGCATTTGCGGAACAGTCAGCAGCAGCCAAGTAGAGCCAATCCATCTTTTCCCATTCCTTCACTCCTTCACTTTCTCCTTTCTTCCTTCTTCTGCTTCTTCTTTTGCTTCAGTTCAATCATCTTGCCAAATTCTTATTAGCTCTTTCTGTTCATTCTCTCAGTGAACCTGGTTTGATGACATTTATAAAATCATAGAGTACATAGCTTAGCAGATTGGACAAACATTTGACCAGGATGATGTAAAGTCTCCTGCCATAGTTTATTTTACAAATTTATCATCCTGGATTCTTTTATAGTTATAATAAAGTCCTTTATAAAATAGTCCTTTTGACTCTCAAAGTGTCACTTATATTTTGTATGTGCTAGTACTTTCATCTGCCAGATAGATTTACACTTCCAACACTCTTGAAAAAAATCCTACTCATGATACATGACAGTGGCAATTGTTCTGACAGCTCATAGAACCGGATAGATTGACAGCCCCCATTTTGGGATTACATCCTTCAAGGATATTTTGCTGCAGGCACAAAAGACGCAAAAGCTCAGGAAAAGTGACCGCATGGCAGCTTAGGGGCCTCCCCATGTTGTCAATGGGTGCATCTCAGACTGAAAAGTAGCTCCAGGTCCTCAGTTTGCCTTCTCATTCCTCACCTAAAGGACACCAATGTTTCTTGTCCATAGTGGTCAAATTAATACTTAAGCAAAAGAAAAATCAAATGCCTAGAAATAGAATAGGTGCTACCTAGCCGAGCAGCAGTAACTATGAAAGGGATTTAGATGTCCTAGGTGCATGGGTGTCGATTTCATTGAGGGACGCATAAGGGTTGTGTTTGACCTCAGGGGCCTGGAGTGGCCGTGGCCAGGGTAGGTGTGGCCAGCTCAATGTCACTCGTGTTGGGGTGTCAAATGCTCTGCCAGAGAAAATGGGCTCCCAACGGCCTCCTGTAACCCTCTGCCAGCAAAAACAGAGCTCAGGAGGGCCGCCATATTTTGCTGTGATGCCCACCTGCAACCCTCTGCCAGTGACAACGGAGCTCACGGCCATCAAGCTCTGTTTTCACTAACAGAGGCACCGCAGGCTGGTCCATCACTGTTTCCAGAGTGGCCACATGGGCCAGATCTAAGCACCCTGTGGGCCGGACAGATCCAGGCCCCTGGCCTCGAGTTTGACACCCGTCCTAGTGAATTATCCACTTAAGCATGAGCCAACACTGTACCGCAGCTCCACAAAAAGCCAATGGAGTCCTAGGCTGCATCAATAGAGGGATAGCATCAAAACCACATGAAATGTTACTACTGCATACACTAGTAAGACCACACTTGGAATACTGGGTCCAGTTTTGGCCACCATGATACAGAAAAGACATTGCAGACAAGGACAACAAACATGATTAGGGGTTTGGGGGCTAAAACTTGATGGTTTCAGGAATTGGGTATGTCTAGTCTAATGAAGAGAAGGAATAGAGGCGACATTATAGCAGTGTTCCAATATTTGAGGGGGTCAACCTATTTTCCAAAGCACCGGAAGGCAGAACAAGAAATAACAAATGGAAGATCATCAAAGAGAGATCCAACCTAGAACTAGGGAGAAATTTCCTGACAGTGGCAACACTTAATCAATGGAATGGCTTCCCTCCCTAAATTGTGGGTGTTCCATCACTGGAGGCTTTCAAGAAGAGATCGGACAGCCATTTGTCCAGAATGGTATAGGGAGACCTATTTGAGCAGGGAGTTGGACTAGAAGACCACCAAGATCCATTCCAGCTTTGTTATTCTATGTTCTAACTTCACATGATTCTTTTCCAGAAAGAGCAACAGCTGCAGAAAAAAAAAAAAAACTACCAGAAATGGTTTTACAGGGGTCCAAGAATAATGATTGATTAATTAATTAATTAAATAAATATATTAGCCACCCATCTTAGCTAAAGTAACTTAACCTACCGTCTGGATCTGTTCAATATTTATTAATGTCAAGATTTGTGCTTAAACGATCAGTCCAGAAGGATGGTCCTAATGCAGCAACTGCAAAGCATGGCCATTAACCTGTACAATTTAAGAGCATAAGAATATCAGCAATGCCCTATTTGTACTGGATCTTTGGCTCATTCAGTCCAGCAGTCTATTCTCCCAGCAACCCAAGAAAGCCCCACGAGTCTCCCAGCAGATGGCTTTTGCAGGCACCACCACCCCCAGTAGTGGAATTTTTACTACCGGTTCTGTGGGCGTGGCTTGGTGGGCCTGGCTGGGGGGGGTGTCATGTGACCGGGTGGGCAGTTTCTGTAAACAGGGCAACAAAGATTAGGCTAGAGACAACACCAGGATGTTTCTTTCCTGTCTTCCTTACAGGATTAACCCTGTAAAGAGGGAAAAAAACAAAAGGAGATTTCTTCTAACAACCGGTTCTCCGAACTG